>JABWTJ010000391.1:76274-228774 GCA_016801875.1 Solanum sitiens
TGGACTGGATCTTCTTCCCTTCAAGTCGTGATGCCTTGAACTTCCGGAATGGACTAGCCTTTTATTATTTAAGCTTCTTAGATACTTTTAGATTAGTAACTTGAGGATAGATGTTCTTGTGATGATGACTTCCAGATTTTGGGGATAATGAGTTATAAATTTTAGAAGTTATTTAATTGATTTCGTTAATGAGTTTTAAGTCTTCCGCTTTGTATTTTTTTGTTCAATATGTTGGGGTTTTAGATTGGTTGGTTCGCTCACATAGTAGGATAAGTGTGGGTGCCACTCGCGGCTCGATTTTAGGTCGTGACAAAAAGAATTTCAAATGCATATAAATGAATTATTGAAGAATAATTATATACAGGAAAGCAATAGTAAACATACAAGTCCAGCATTTATAGTTAATAAACATAGTGAACAAAAACGAGGTAAAAGTAGGATGGTTATAGATTATCGCAACTTAAATGCTAAAACTAAAACATATAATTACCCAATACCAAATAAAATACTAAAAATAAGACAGATACAAGGATATAACTATTTCAGTAAATTCGACTGTAAATCAGGATTTTATCACTTGAAACTAGAAGAAGAATCTAAACAGCTAACAGCATTTACTGTACCACAAGGATTTTATGAATGGAATGTTCTACCATTTGGATATAAAAATGCACCAGGAAGATACCAACATTTTATGGATAAATATTTTAATCAATTAGAAAATTGTATTATATATAGAGAGGATATATTATTATACTCAAAAACACAAGATGAACATATCAGGTTATTAGAAAATTTATACACATAATTAAACATTCTGGTATAAGCCTAAGTAAAAAGAAAGCATGTACTGACCCCCTACTTGTTGTTTCTTTCTTTGTTATTTGGGGAATGCAGCAAACGTACCGTCGTCTTCAACTCAACAGCAATTCTAGCCAGTCTTCACTACACCGGATTTCAGGGTGAGCTAATGCTTCTAGCTTGGACTGGATCTTCTCTTCAATGTCTTGATGCCTTGAACTTCCGGCATGGACTAGTCTTTTATTTATTTTAGCTTCTTAGATACTTTTAGATTAGTAACTTGAGGATAGATGTTCTTGTGATGATGACTTCCAGATTTTGGGGATAATGAGTTATAAATTTTAGAAGTTATTTAATTGATTTCGTTAATGAGTTTTAAGTCTTCCGCTTTGTATTTTGTTCAATATGTTGGGGTTTTAGATTGGTTGGTTCGCTCACATAGTAGGATAAGTGTGGGTGCCACTCGCGGCTCGATTTTGGGTCGTGACAAAGCAGAAATTATGAAATCTCAAATAGATAGAGTTTCTAGGAATACAAATAGATAAAAATGGAATAAAAATGCAAACTCACATAGTACAGAAAATAATTACCCTTGATGAAAATATAGATACAAAAAAGAAATTACAATCCTTCTTAGGATTAGTAAACCAAGTAAGGGAATATATACCAATATTAGCAGAACATTTAAAACCATTACATAAAAAACTTAAGAAAGATGTTGAATATTATTTTGACAATAAAGATAAAGAACATATAAAACATATTAAAACCTTATGTAAAAAACTACCAAAACTATATTTTCCTGATGAAAACAAATTATTTACTTATATTGTTGAAACAGATTCGAGCAATCACAGTTATGGAGGAGTCTTAAAATATAAATATGATAAAGAAAAAATAGAACACCATTGCAGATATTACTCAGGATCATATACAGAAGCACAATTAAAATGGGAAATAAATAGAAAAGAATTATTTGGATTATATAAATGTTTATTAGCTTTTGAGCCATATATTGTTTACAACAAATTTATTGTAAGAACAGATACTACGCAAGTAAAATGGTGGATAATGCGAAAAATACCAGACTCAGTAACAACAAAGAAAATAATAAGGCTTGTATTAAATATACGAAATTTTACATTTACAACTGAGATAATAAAAACTGACGAAAATGTTATTGCAGACTACCTATCAAGACAAAAGAACCCAAACTGAGCCAGAAAAAGATACAATGGAAGAAATACTCAAAGCTATTACTACACTTTCCACAAAAGTGGATAGTATGGATAAAGAGTTACAAAAAATAAAAAATATAAGACAGCAGCATGCAGAGCTATGACGATCAGAAGACAAAAAAATTCCAGAGCTACAAGGAGACGTTGGGAAACTCCATAAAACCCATGATAATGTTTGTTTAAATGCAGCTATAGCCAGCACATCTACAACAAAAGGAGTCAGTGGAATAAGATATATGAATTCAAATATGAACAAAATCTTTGATAAACCATTTATTCCGAAAAACCAAAAAGACCAATTATTTATACCACCACAGACAACTACTTACTCAGAAAGTTTAAACCAAGATAAAAAAGCCTACAACCACATAAACCGCTCATATATTGAAAACCTATATAAAATCCAAAATTATTTAAACTCAACACCAAGATCTACAACTACTAAAGACCCTCATACTGATTTTATAACC
Organism: Solanum sitiens; assembly: GCA_016801875.1. Taxonomy (NCBI): domain Eukaryota; kingdom Viridiplantae; phylum Streptophyta; class Magnoliopsida; order Solanales; family Solanaceae; genus Solanum; species Solanum sitiens. The sequence goes on from JABWTJ010000391.1 coordinate 78,784, forward strand.
CAAAAACTACAAGGATATAATAAATTAATAGCGCAACCCGGCACCAATGCAAATCTAGTAAACACTTGTTATAGTTATGGATTACTTAACACAGTTTATACCCAAACAGGAGATGAAATATCAACTATACCGGAGCTATACAAAGCCTTTATGAACTATAAAAGAATTAGTAAAGGAACATTATTTTATATAAAGTTTTATTCAGCACCAGCATAGATATTATTTGATGAAATAAAGCCAGTTATACAAGTTATAAAAATTGGTTTGACTAGAGATATGATAATTCCGGAAGATATTGGGACACAGCAAGAAATACAAAGAATTGAGATACCAGAATTCTACGCCAACAAGAGAGTTATTGGAATAGCAACTATTCTAAATGAATTATCTAATAATTATTTAAATGGAAATTTAGTATGGAGCTATTATATACGAGAATAAGTTATGATATACTCAAATTCTAGAGAAGTTAGAGAACAAGTTATGGAAGAGATACGCCAATGGATACTTAGTTTACTCAAGCCGGAGCAAAAACTAACAACAAGAGCATTAAGGAAAGAGTTTATTTCGAAAAATTTATTAACCAGATATTGTAAAATTATTGGACAAAAATATCCTAACCATATATGTTCAAAATGTCAAGGAGAAAATAATATCATACCAGATGTCCAAATCGAATAAAGATACGTGGAAAGCAGAAAAATAAGAATATAGAAAGAAAGAAAAAATTGTAATAGTACGAGTCATTATGTAAAAGTTGTTTGTTTTCTAGTGTAATAAGAGTCATTCATGAACAGTAAAGGTCGTTCATGAAAGGTCATGTGTAAATAGTAAGAGTCATTATGTAAAAGTTGTTTGTTTTCTAGTGTCGGCCAAAATAAAAAGGCCATGTGTAAAGTATGAATAAAGTAGTGTCGGTAAAGTAGTAAAGTAGTGTGTAAAGTAGTAAAGTAGTGTCGGCCACTTGGCCAGAATAGTAAGTTTTTCTTGTATAAATAGAGGGTTTTTCCCTCATAATAAGGGCATCCTTTACAAGCAACTCTCTTCTCTTTAATATTCTCTCCAAAAACCCCAAATTAAATCTAATTCTTTTCCTTTTATTTGTTCAAAAATTGTATTATCAAATATAATTTTTTGTTCTGCTAGTTCTTCATTTTGATATTCTTCTTTGGATATTATTTTTATGTCATCTTCAGACATTAGATTTCTTCGTTCATTTCATCATTATCTAGTTCAATACCTATTCCTTCATTTTCTAATTCAATTTCTATATCCGATACTTCATATATACTATCATTTTCACTTAATTCATAGTCTATGTAATCTATCTGCATGTATTCTTCATTATCTATAATTACTTCTGCTATTTGTTTTCCTTTTGAATTTTTAGGTAACTTACAATTTCTAGCTAAATGTCCTAACTTTCCGCAGTTATAACAAGTACAATCTGATAGTTTTCTCGTTGGTCTATAAGGTCTTTTTAGTTTATAATTTTTTACATAATATCTTTGTCTTGGTTTTCTGTATTTATATCTAGTTTTGATTTTTCTATACTTGTTGTGTCGTTTAGGTCTTTTATAATATTTATCTGTACAACCAAACTGTGGTGCTGTTTTATCTTTACAACATGCTAAATTTTTAAGTAGTACTTTCTCCATTTTTATTTTTTCTTTTTGGTTTTCACATAATTGTACAAACCATTGATGTAGAAATTTTATTCTAGCTCCTAAAGTATCTGTTAATCCTTCATTGTTCCAATCTTTTATTATTTTTGTACTAAATGGTTCTGGTAGTTTTGTAAAATATTGTTGTCTTATTTCTTTTGCTTCATTTATATCATATCTTGCTTTGTAATAATATTCTTTAAATGCACATGTGTATTCTTCTATATAACACATTTTACATATAGTTAATTTTGTCATAAGTTGTCTATTTATTATTTTTTCTCTATTTTGTTCTTTTATTTCTGTAGTCATGCCACCAAATTCATTTCTTATTGCTAATTCATATTTATCTAGTATGTCTATATTTGTTGTTGATGGAGATCCATCTATTTTCTTATCACTCCTAAGTGTTTCTAAACTTTCTAGGGGTAAATTTTATATCCATAATTTTGTTGTTCCAACAAATGTTCTTTCTATATATCTTGGTGTTTCTTTTGTTGTTATTTTATTATCAATTAATTGTTTAGATATATTTCCTACCCATAGTAAGATTACTTTATTTATATCTATAACACAATCTAGATCTAAAAAATTATATTGTTCAATTATTGGTCTAGGCGTCCATTTTTTATTTAGTCTACTATTCCATATTATATTTGTTCTATCTGATCTTTCATAATTGTCTGTATAATAGGTTGGTGCTGTCCGTCTGGGATTACTCCTAGGACTATTATCCGGAGTTTTAACTCTTGATGAGCTAGGTTGATTTACATCTCCTGTATTTATTTCTAACTTTTTTGGCTTATTTACTTGTTCTAGAATTTCTGTATATGTTTCACTTATATCACTTATTTCTGATTTTTGATCATTCATTGTATCTGATTCATTCATTTCATCTATTTCGTCTATTTCAAGATTTTCATTTAATATTTGTTTCATTTTATTTATTTCATTGGTCAATTCAAATTCTTTTTCTTTTTCTTTTTCTATTTGTTTCTCTTTTTGTTTAGTTTCATATAATAATTTTAGCTTATCTAATTCTTTTTCTAATTCACTTATTTTTGTATTTTTTAATTCTTCTAAATGTTGTACTTCCTGCTTTGCTTGTATTTTTATTTTTTCAATCTCTTTTGATTTATCTATTTCTTCGTTTTCCTTTGTTATTCTTATCATAGCTGTTAAACTATCTTCTAATTTTGCTGTTTCTTTTTCTAACATCAAATACAAGTTATTTCCTATTTTTTTATATCGTCTTCCTAAATTTGAAAATATTATTTTTATTATTAATCCGTCTTGATTTTCATATGTTTTTTCGTCTACTGCAAATTCTTCTTTATTCATTATGATTTATGTTGTAACTTATATTATGTTGTAATTTATATTCTAAGCAATTTATTTGTATTTCTAGCATAAATATAACTTTTCTTTGTACTAAAATTGATTTATTACATACTCCTGCTAACATATTTTCTTCTAGTCTTTCTTTTCTGTATTGTAACTCTTGTCTTTTTTCAATTATTTTTTCTATCAGTTGTTGCTTATATATTTCTTTGTTCATATTGTTTTTTCAGATAACAAACATATTTATATTCTGTTTTAGAAATTATATTTATCAAAAAGTTTGCTTTGCTAGTATCTTTTTTAGTAAGTTGTAATAGTTCATATTCCATATATAAGTTTTTTAACTTTTTCTGTGTCTTTCGTACTTTTCTTTCTATCTTAGTTTTTGTTATAGTAGTTACTTTATTTGAATTATTCTTCATATTTTTAAGAATAAAATAATTTTTCATAGTATTCTTTTTAATTAGATTTAATCTTTGTATTTCATTAGCGTTGTTTTCTATATATTCTAAATATACTTCCTCTCTAGTTCTTAAATATTTGTTTACATTTTCAATTAGTAATTTTTCAAGTAGATCTATTTCTTCTTTAGTTTTCCTCCAGAGTTTTAAGTATAAATAATCTATCATTGATCTATGAATAATTCTAGATCATCATATAAATCTATGTCAAAATCATCTGGTATAATTAATTCTGCCCAACCATGAATTGTTTCTTCGATTATCTCGTATGTCAATAATTTTTCATAAATTATTCTTTTTATATCGGTATTAAGATTTTTTAATATATAAAGAATTAATATTTTATAGTTAACATCAACTTCTAATATATAAGAAATCATTTTAACATATTTTTCTAAAATTTTATTCCTTCTAACCTCTTAATATATTATACTTATTTATTATGTAATAATAATAATTTAATAATCATCTCGTCTAGTCACTACTACGGTTTTCTTCTTTGATTAGTTACCCTAACAGCGCCTCAACTATGTTTACTCCCCTAATTGGCCTTCTTGCCTACCGGTTTCAACTTTAGGATGGCATAGTCTGGGTATATTGACTCTCAGAATATTTCCATAGCAAACCTTCTAAAGATGGTTATTATAACATTATTAAAACATAATAAACAATTATAATCAACAAGAGATTATTAGGAATAAATCAGTTTAGCTACTTATGAATAAAAATGAGTATACCTGTTTCTGTATATTTGTCAATTCTTCTTGGTTTTCCATAGATTTCTGTTAACTTCTTATATACCTGATAGCTCTGATACCAATTTGGGGTTTTTGGAGAGAATATTAAAGAGAAGAGAGTTGCTTGTAAAGGATGCCCTTATTATGAGGGAAAAACCCTCTATTTATACAAGAAAAACTTACTATTCTGGCCAAGTGGCCGACACTACTTTACTACTTTACACACTACTTTACTACTTTACCGACACTACTTTATTCATACTTTACACATGGCCTTTTTATTTTGGCCGACACTAGAAAACAAACAACTTTTACATAATGACTCTTACTATTTACACATGACCTTTCATGAACGACCTTTACTGTTCATGAATGACTCTTATTACACTAGAAAACAAACAACTTTTACATAATGACTCGTACTATTATAATTTTTTTTTCTTTCTATATTCTTCTTTTTCTGCTTTCCACGTATCTTTATTCGATTTGGACATCTGGTATGATATTATTTTCTCCTTGACATTTTGAACATATATGGTCAGGATATTTTTGTCCAATAATTTTACAATATCTAGTTAATAAATTTTCCGAAATAAACTCTTTTCTTAATGCTCTTGTTGTTGGTTTTTGCTCCGGCTTGAGTAAACTGAGTATCCATTGGCGTATCTCTTCCATATCTTGTTCTCTAACTTCTCTAGAATTTGAGTATATCATAACTTGTTCTCATATATAATAGCTCCATACTGAATTTCCATTTAAATAATTATCAGTTAATTCATTTAGAATAGTTGCTATTCCAATAACTCTCTTGTTGGCGTAGAATTCTGGTATCTCAATTCTTTGTATTTCTTGTTGTGTCCCAATATCTTCCGGAATTATCATATCTCTAGTCAAACCAATTTTTATAACTTGTATAACTGGCTTTATTTCATCAAATAATATCTCTGCTGGTGCTGAATAAAACTTTATATAAAAATAATGTTCCTTTACTAATTCTTTTATAGTTCATAAAGGCTTTTTATAGCTCCGGTATAGTTGATATTTCATCTCCTGTTTGGGTATAAACTGTGTTAAGTAATTCATAACTATAACAAGTTTTTACTAGATTTGCATTGGTGCCTGGTTGCGCTATTAATTTATTATATCCTTGTAGTTTTTGGGTTATAAAATCAGTATGAGGGTCTTTAGTAGTTGTAGATCTTGGTGTTGAGTTTAAATAATTTTGGATTTTATATAGGTTTTCAATATATGAGCGGGTTATGTGGTTGTAGGCTTTTTTATCTTGATTTAAACTTTCTGAGTAAGTAGTTGTCTGTGGTGGTATAAATAATTGATCTTTTTGATTTTTCGAAATAAATGATTTATCAAAGATTTTGTTCATATTTGAATTCATATATCTTATTCCACTGACTCCTTTTGTTGTAGATGTGCTGGCTATAGCTGCATTTAAACAAACATTATCATGGGTTTTATGGAGTTTCCCAACGTCTCCTTGTAGCTCTTGAATTTTTTTGTCTTCCGATCGACATAGCTCTGTGTAACGACCTGCTTAGTCGTTTTGAGCAGCAGATTTTATTTCTGGAAAACTGTCTGAGACGACGTATCCAACGACGGACCGTCATGGGCACGACGGACCGTCGAGGGTGTCTCGTTCCAAACACTTGGAATTCTTATATTTGAGTGCTGAAATCGACTCTCTGAACTCTGTGACGGACCTGCAGGACGGACCGTCTGACAGGACGGACCGTGTGAGGTTCCGTTTCAAAACACTTCAACTCTTGAGAATTGGGTACTGAGAGCAATTCTCTGAAGTCTGTGACGGACCTGCAGGACGGACCGTCACAGACATGACGGACCGTTGTGAGGTTCCGTTTCAAAACACTTCAACTCTTGAGAATTGGGTACTGAGAGCAATTCTCTGTCCGTCGTGACGGAAGTGCAGGACGGACCGTCGTAGGCACGACGGACCGTCACAGGTTGCGTAATCCCAGTCTGGGTCAAATTTCTGGGTAAGTTTTAAAGGGGAGTTTTGGACTATTCTTGCTATAATTATAAATTTTAGTGGGTCAATGTTAAAAACTCAAATCCTTGGGGGTGTAAAGGAGATGACCTTGAGTTATTTAGTGGGTGGTTTCCTCATCTTTTATACCTAATTAGATGCTAAATTGGGGAAAAGAGAGAGAGTTTGGGAGAAGAAAAAATAGAGAGAACAAGGAGAAGAGAGGAACGATCTATAGAGAGAGACAACCAAGAGGAACCAAGAAGCTTGAGAGATTGCTTGTTTGATCAAGGATCCTTGGTGAAGGTAGGTTATGGTTGATACTATTTGTAGTAAACTCTTAATAGTGAATGATATGTATTGGTAGTATTGTAAACCCTTCTATATGCTTAATCTTATGCTTTCATGAATGTGATTATGTGTTTGTGATAAAATAAGCTTAATGAAGCTTTGAATCCAAAATCTTGAAGAAACCCTAATTCACCTTGTTATTGATGATGCCTTGGTATAAAAGAAGGCTTGATGAACTAAAGTAATGAGATTGGTGATGCCTTGGTATAAAAGAAGGCTTGATGAATTGTTAGAATTAGGGGATCGGAGTGTCACGTTCCGACACATAGTATTAGTGGGTCGGGTGTCACGAACCGACACGTAGAATTAAGGGATCGGAGTGTCACGAACCGACACATAGAATTAGGGGATCGGAGTGTCACGTTCTGACACATAGAATTAGGGGATCGGAGTGTCACGTTCCGACACATAGTATTAAGGGATCGGGTGTCACGAACCGACACGTAGAATTAAGGGATTGGAGTGTCACGTTCCGACACATAGTAGTAGGGGATCGGAGTGTCACGTACCGACACAAGAGGAAGAAAGATAATAAATCTTGAGAGATGTTTATATACTCAATGTAATAAACCTAATTCCCAAATGAGTGTGGTATTGAGGCTTGAGTCCTCATGGATGAACTTGGTAGTACTTATTGATGATTATAGTACTTGTTACTACATGTTGAGTATTGTAGTTGATTTATGATATGAACTGATATATACTGTTTTCTATTTTGAGTTGGCCGATGATACCTACTCAGTACTTGTGTTTGTACTGACCCCCTACTTGTTGTTTCTTTCTTTGCTATTTGGGGAATGCAGCAAACGTACCGTCGTCTTCAACTCAGCAGCACTTCTAGCCAGTCTTCACTACACCGGATTTCAGGGTGAGCTAATGCTTCTAGCTTGGACTGGATCTTCTCTTCAATGTCTTGATGCCTTGAACTTCCGGCATGGACTAGCCTTTTATTTATTTTAGCTTCTTAGATACTTCTAGATTTGTAACTTGAGGATAGATGTTCTTGTGATGATGACTTCCAGATTTTTGGGGATAATGAGTTTTAAGTCTTCCGCTTTGTATTTTTGTTCAATATGTTGGAGTTTTAGATTGGTTGGTTCGCTCACATAGTAGGATAAGTGTGGGTGCCACTCGCGGCTAGATTTTGGGTCGTGACACTAATGGATCATCATTGCATAGGATACTCAAAATAAGTAAGAATTTAAAATTTTCTTCACACACAAAGAATACTTTCATTAATAAGCAAACGAAATACTTTAAAACATCTAACTTTACAATATTTATGTCTCATAAACCATCTAATACTTTAAAGTATAACATTTGGGACTAAGCCCATACCAGACTTGAAATAAAGACTAAAGGACATAAAAGGAACATGTGGGTCTTGTCTTGAGGACTCATCAAAACTTCATCTTCAATCCTTAGAAACCTATCCATCATCCATGGCATTCCAAACCTCCACACTTTTGTCAAAAAAGGAAAAGAAGGGGTTACCACATTAAGCACTGAGTATGGAAGCCATGCAAAAATCATGCAAAAAGGGACATTTAGAAAATAAACATGATTTCATGATATTTTTGATAAAAACCTTCATCATAAGAGTTTAAGAGACATAATACAAGTCAACAATCGCATATAAGACATATTAAGCTAACATCACATATAGCACTTAATTCCATATTTATCAAGTAAGCCTTTTCATCACTTTAGACCCTCTACCTAAGGTTACTTAAGACACACCTAAGTAAGACATGAAAGGGCTGCCCATACAACCCTTTCAAGCCCACCTAAGTGATCCTTAAAGCTACCCTATATAAGAACCTTTCTATTCAACATACTATAACTAAGTGAACATTATTCATTTAAAGCCATTTAAGAAACAACTAGTTAAATAGGGGACTTCACATATTGGTCTAGGAAGACCTAGGGAAACTCACTTTAGTATCTTCAAAGCCTACTCCTGCCATGTATAGATAGTGTCCCATTCCAATACCTACACGTTGTAGAACCTATTTAATATTTGAGTGCACCTCCCACATGATGAGAATAGGAATTAACCAACATAGACCATACTAGCTAGTTATGGAATCCGGTGTCATAAAGACCCCACACCGTGGAAGTGTTCTACTTGCCAAAGGTAGAACTAGGGGACATCTCATGTTGGCACATGGTTAAGGGATATCAAGGGCTTCTTTGTACTCTAGGCTCATCTCAAGTAGAACTACTACCAGAAGCATATCCACTAGGTGCTTTGCCTTAGTTCTCATAGATTAAGTTCATTCACATAAGTGTATTAGAGAGGGCATCATCATTCGGCCTACCGACCCATAATACCATTTCCAAGAAGGGATCCACAAGGGTCTACCGATTAAGGTTAATTAGGATAGGTCTTATGACTTTCTTAAAAATGGTTTCATGCCATTTCGCCCAACCTATCTCTAAGTCAATCATTCCACTCATGAAGCACACAATTTAGGTCTACCGATCAAGGCTTCTTTATTAACTTTCTTTTCATATTCAAGGTTTCACATTCTTAACCTTCTTTCCATATTCAAGGTTTCACATACATAGAAGGGTACCTACTTTAGGTCTACCGATCCTAGACTTTCATTCATTAATGAATACATGACAAGGGTGTCTAAGCCTACCAAGTCAAGAGATCACATTCACATAAATTTCATGCATCAAGTAGGGACAACTAGGTCTACATAAATAAGACACTATATCAATATGTAGAGACTCTTCATAGTCTATTATCATCACATACCATCATTTAGAGGAACATGCTTTCATTCACAATATCACATAGCTTTATACAAGATCACGTCAAGATCATATGAACACCTTTATTTTATGAACATTGCACAAGATCACACATATATCACATTATAACTTCACATTAAATATTCATATATGACATAACACCTTCTACATAGTCACATTGCTTCACATAACCAAATTTACATTATACCTACATATATTACCCTAACAATATACTACCAAAATTCACATAATGATGCCGACAAGGCCATGATCACAATAAGAACAAGAAGTAAACATCGCCACCATAAGTGGACGATACCACACAAGAGCAATTTTATATCAATTATAAATTACTAAGGGAATTAGGTCAACTTACCTTCTTCCAAAAGCACAGATGACCATTCCTTAACATCTCCAACAATTCACAATAGAATAGCATAATTAACCATAGAAATCAACCATACAACTCATTATAATCACAATTCCATCAACATTAGATCATAAGCAATAGACCCACTTCATAAGCCAAACTTAGAGTTTTGAGAAGATTAAGGGTTCATGAAGATTTTCATTGGAAAACATTAATTTAACATCAATAATATCATATCTAATGATTAGAAAATGTTTTATGCAAGAACCCTTGCGTTATAGTAGAATATGACATCTTCATAAACTTTGAAATCACTTTGAAATTGGCTCTAAGGTGATAGATAACCTTAGATAAGAAATTTTGTACCTTATTAAAAGAAATCCCAAGAGAATTAAAGAAGAAAACCGTTGGAATCCATAGCCCTAGATCCATCTTTGACCTTGAGCTTCCATGGGGGGTTTTAGATAGAACTTGGGAGGGAAAGGGTTTTGATTTAGGTGTTAAGGTCTAAAATAGGGTTTAATCACTTTAACACTCTTAAAATACCTATATACACCTAAAACAACCGTCCATGTGCTTAAAAAGACTTGGGGTAAATTTACCATTCACCCCTACCTTGGATAAATTGTTGCACAAAAATGCAAGCCAAAACTATGCCCACAAACTACTGGTAGTCGATGGATCGACTCCCCTTAAATGGGGTCCATCGTTTTGGTCTGCATGTCAACAATGTGCAGGATTTTCAGGACTGGTTGACGCCCACCATCGACGAGCTGTCAATTGATTGACTGGTTGTCAAATGATGTCGTCAATTGATGATGCCATACAGCTTCTTGGCCAAAGGATGGGGTCCTCCTCAAGGGCCCCTCGTGGGTCTTTGGGGGAGTCATACCCGGACGTTAAAACCCAAAACATGCTCATAGAGGTTCTAGGGTTATCACCACTGACGTAGACCTCAAACAGCATACTTAATCTCCATCAAAATGCATAGGCACACACAAGCACATAGACGGCTAGTCTCCGAACGTCTTGGTCGTTTCTTGACGTTTGACCTCAAACTCAACCGGACTGACCTATAAACACATTTACACATTAAATTAACAGTTAATATGCCTTAAACACAATTGAAGTTCTATTCCATCCTAGTTCATTTTGAGGGTTGTTACATTCTCCACCACTTTGGAACATTCACCCTCGAATGACACTTTGCACACTTAAAGGGAAAACAACCAAAGCAAACAGCCCACATTAATGTAAACACTATTATAAACCATTCACATAGTTAGGAGAAACATCACTCCACAACAAAAAAGGCTCAAACAACTTCATGCAATTCAAGCAAGTAGAGCTACATCTACCAACTCCTTATGCATCATTCTTTACCATTCCTCATGATATTGGAGGAACTTCCTTCTCCAAGTTACATCATGCTCATTTAAACATCACTTAGAACATCATGCAATTTCTCATCAAAGCACAATCATGCAACATTTCAATAAGGCACTTCTAGAGCAATTTCCTCATAAAGGCTCAACATGCAACTTTTCAATAACACATAAGGCATGCTCAAAAAGTAATCTCATGTACTAATTGGGCATGATCAAATTTTCACCTCATGAAGCAAATAGAAAATCTACACTAAATGCACATGAACATGAGGGAATAAAATGCATGAAAACTCATTTTCTCACTTCACAAGAATTCAACCAAAACATGCACATCATAAGGAGAATATTTGGAAACTCGTTATTCACAAGAGACTCCAACATAAACAAAGATACTAGGAACTCTTAGTTTTAGGCTTGAATAGGCACATAAGTAAAAGACAAGGATATGTCACTCCCGACACCCTTACTATTCACCATACTCCCCCACTTGGGAGAAACCCATCTAAGGTCAACATGAACATACTATAAGGATCTTAATCAAGAAACCATCAACCTTACAAATACCATTATCACCCAACTCTTCAATTCACTAAACCTCTTCAAACAACATCAATCAAGCCTATCTCATGAACACTAAAGACTCTCAAAAGCCTCATCATCTAGCCACAACATCCCCTACTAGGAGACAATCAAACTAACTCATTCAAACATCACCTCCTCCCTTAATAAGGTCGGCTCAAAACAACATCAAACCTCCTTATTCATCACACCTATGCATTTCTCACACCACATCATATATTTCACCCTAATTCAAAAGCACAACTTATCCAAGCCAGGTTCTACAACCAATACTCACCGTATATGGTAACTCATCCAACCTAAGGTTATCATCACTACCTTCTATGTCCCATCAATCAAGTAACACATAACATTTTCTCTTCATCAACCTTGCAACACAACCCTTTGAAGGGAAAACCAATTCAAAGAACCATCACATAAGAAAAAAGGGAAAGACGTCATAGAACAAAACTCTTAGGCACGATTAGAAGAATGAAGAAGTGAAACTTTCTTAGCTCCAAATAGCCTCTTATTCATAATGTGGTGCGCTTCATATTATGAACAAGTGTAACAACCCGCGAGTACACCCTAGAAGTTATGTCACTCTTGGGTCGACAAACGGCTTACTCGACCTATCGGAGGTATTGTACAAGCCCTTAGACATCGTTCATTGCATAACATATATGAAAAGTAGTGCGGAATTAAAACTTTTCACAACATGTCTAAAAATCTCATGTATAGAAAATGATAGAAAGGCTAAGTATCGAAGTAGCAACCTTAGACTCATGAACATCTTTGGGTCACAACTCATACAAATATCAAAAACGAAATAACAAAGACCACTACAATATCTTTAACTAGAAAAGCTAAACATATGGATTTCCTCGAATCAATTGAGGACATACCATAATTTTTGCTTGAATGAATGCTAGTATCCAAGCTTCACCTCAACCAGCTCTTCTCAAAATCAACCTACACTTTTAGAAGTAAACAACATATGGAATTAGGACATTGTATGTACTAAGTAGGTGATATGCAATAAAATCATGCTAAACGGACATTTGTATGAAACATGCTCTTTTTGAGAAAACTTCATAAGACAAGTATAAAGTCACTTACAAGTCAACATATACATATAAATCATATTCCACAATATATCATCAACATCACTTCAAACCATATAAACGTATACACCTTCCCCCAATGGTTATCCTAAGACTTACTTAAGTAATACAATAAGAGACCGCCCATACACCCTCTTCAAGCCTACCTAAGCAATCCTTAAGACTACCTAAGATAAGATTGTTCCTTTTTATATCATTTACTCACCACCTAATGTTACTCTAAGATTCACCTAAGTAGAACAAGAAGAGACCGCCTACACAACCTCTTCAAGCTTACCTAACCAACCCTGAAAGCTACCCTATATACAGGACATTCTAGTCAACATACATCATCTAAAGTCATAATCATTCCTTAAGACAATTAGAGGACATTTCATTCATTAAGGACTTTACATAAGGGTCTTAGAAATATCTATGGAACCTACAATCTAGCACCATCAGAGCCTACTCGTGCCATGTCTAGATAGCATCCCATTCCACTACCTAAACATTGTAGAACTTATCAAATACTAGAATGTATCTCACATGATGAGAATAGGCAATAACCGACAAAGACCATACTACCTAGGCATGGAATCCGGAGTCTACCCTACTCCGATGGAGGGTGTTCTACTTGCCAAGGGTAGAACTGGAACACAGCCCATGTAGGGACATGGTTAAGGAACATCAAGATCTTCTATGCACTCTAGTCTTTTTCTCAAGTAGAGCTACATTGTACTCTAGTCTACTTCTCAAGTAGAACTACAACCTATAACATATTCACACGGTGCTAGACTTTGTTCTCATAGAGTAAGTTCAACAAAATTGGGAATATGAAAAGGTACAATATCTTAGTCATTACCTAGTCATAATGACCGTACCAAGATGGGTCCGCTAGGGCTGTCACTCAATGTTCTATAAGGATAGCTCATTCTTAACCTTCTTTTTATATAGAAGGTTCCATATATTAGTCATACTTAGAAAGCTACCATTTCTTCGTTCTACCAATCCTGGACTTTTATTCTACATTCATCCAAACACAAACAAGACAAAGGTGAATAAGCCTACTAAGTGAAGATATTCATATTCATATACTTAGCATGCATCAAGTAGAGAGGCATAGTCTACCTAATAAGACACACACACCCTTTACATGATCACATATATCATTTCATTCAAGAAGCACATAGGGAAAACTAAGTATACTTGCCAGTCACCCTACACACATCTATAGAATTATAACCATAACTCATCATAATGTTCATATAGTCAACTAGGAAGATTCACACTTCAACCTTAAGTATAAACATATAAGGCTTCACTATAACCTATCATGATCACATCCTATTAGAAGAACACATACTTGACTTAATGGATGCACATAACTCATATAGACCTTCACAATGATCACATATAAAAAATATATAACATGACAACATCATAATACATAAAGTAATGCCTACAAGGCCATGTTCAATATAATTCATTAAGTAATGCTGACGAGGCCACATTATTTAAAAGTATAACACATAGTCACCGCCACCATAAGTGTACCATACCAAACATCACAATTGAAATGCCTATACTACACAATATACTAAGGGTTAGGTCAACATACCACCAATCCAATCTTAACAACTCCAATCCATAGCCAATTCAACTAATCCAATACACCAAGGCTCTTACCAATAGCCATAGTCACCAATTCAATCCAATAATCAAACTATACAATTGATCAATCAAGATACTATATGATTACCATACAATTAGACAGCCTATAAACAATTCTAACATGATTCATTCATATATCAATAGCCCATAACAGTCTACATAAGAATCCAATACTATTAAGTCATGATCAAATCACACATAGTAGAGCCAAAATAGAAGTTCATGATTTGCATGGGTTCATAGGAATTTTATTTTAAAATCGTTCAATTAACATCAATTATATCATAAAACATTGTTTCAAATCGTTTCATACAAGAACCCATGGCTAGAAGTTGAAAATAGGAGAATTCATGTTTTCATCATCTTTGAAACCATTTGGAATTGTCTCCTTTAATAGAAGAGGATTCAAGGATGAAGCACCATACCTTAATTGTAATGAAAAGCCCACAATATTGATGGAGAAAAACTTGAGGAAACAGTCTTCTTCCTTGAGCTCCCAAGCTTTAACAATGGAGGTTTTGGAGAGAAGAATGGAGAGGTTTTGTTTTAAGTTGAGGGTTTAGCTTTGATTGGTGAGTTTAGGGGTATAAAAAGACTCAATAACCGTCAATAAGTCATCCCCAATTTATCCAAAAGACCCCTACACTTATTGGATATTTTAACCAATTCAAATTTGACTGAAAAATGACGCGACCAAATGTAAGAGTTTACTACGCTTCGCGGAGGCACTTTCAAATCTTGGTTCTGGAAGATTTTGAGATAGAATGGTTCGTGACATCCCCGCGTCGCAGGTCAAGATTTTTGTCCATTTTTTAGCCAGCTGCGCGATTGCCAGATCTTGGCTGGTGCGGCAGCTTGCTTGGCCAACTTTGGGTCGTTCTCAGACGTTTCAACCCTTTACATGTCGGTCTACGTGTAGGAACCATCGATACTCAATTTTACCTTCAAACCATCTCCATTAGAAAACACTACGATACACTACTTTAACTTTGATTAGTTCCCGGACGTCTTGGACGTTTGACCTCCAAAAACTTCCAAACTTTATACACTGCCTATAAATACTATTATTAACCAATTTAAGACCTTATAAACTCATAACAAAAATGTTAGGCTCTAGTTTAACCTAGTTCATTTTTAGGGGCGTTACAATCTCCCCCATTTGGATAACATTCTTCCTCAAATGACACTTGTTACACTTTAAACATTTTTAAGAGTTAAGATTCAAAGACTAGCCGCTCATAACCATACCACATCATATTCAATACACTTAGATAGGAAGAACATCAAATCCACATAACAAAGAGACTTAAAGCACAACAAGAAGGTTGGAACTACATCTACAACTCATCGTGCAATAAGACTCACATTTTTCCATTTCATATAGGAGGAACTTCCTTCTCCACATATTATCATGCTCATGCACATCAGTTCTATACACATGATAACCATTTTTCATGAAAGAACAATTTAGTCAAATTTTCAAAATCGTTATAGTGAGCACCAACTTCTTTACAGTGAAACATGCTCAAATTTCCAAAAATGCAACTCTCAAGCAATATATGATAAAAGTATGACAATATGAGAACAAAACCATATGAACTCATTTTACCACTTAAACATAATCTTTTATAAAATGCACAAGGCAAGGAGATTAATGAAATTCAATTTCAACAAGACTCCTAAACACAATGCAACATGCTACTATGATTTTTTATCTCTTATCATACTCCCCCAGTTATAAGGAACCCATAACAACTAAAGAGAGAAAACTATAACTTACCAGCATCGTCATCATCATCCGGTTTTTTTCCTTTGGCTCGAAGAGCGTAGAAGCGATTCATCTTTGGAGCACCACCATCCGGAGCATTAGGAGGAACTTTCTTGGTCTCTCTTCCTCTAGCCTCTATAGTAGGACAATCTCTCACCTTGTGATCATCCTTCCCACAACTAAAGCATCCACTAGTACCGTCTAGACACTTCCCAAAGTGCTTCTTTCCACAAGTAGCACAAGTAGGCTTAACCACTTGGGAACTACCACCTCTCTCATAGTTAGCCTTAGGAGCACTAGAACCATCTTGATTTGGAGACCTCTTCTTAAACTTAGGTTGAACTTGCTCATCGGTTCTTCCCCTCTTAGCATCTCTACTTCTCCTCCCAATTTTAGACTCTTCAATGGATTGAGCATACACCATAATACTAGATTGAGTCATGTCACCATGGAGCATAGCCGTACGACACTCTTCCTTCACAATATCCAAAACACCGGTCAAGAACCTACTCATCTCATCCCTAGGGTTAGACAACAAGGATGGAGCATACTTAGACAATAGGATAAACTTTAGGGAATACTCCTCAAAACTCATGTTACCTTCCTAAGGTTTATAAAGTCCTCAATCTTAACCTCCCTCCTCACACGGGGAAAGTACCTTTCTAAGAATGCTTCCTTAAACTCTTTCCACTCTAAGGGACCCGATTCAACCGGTATATTATCCTTCCATTGAGTAAACCATACTTGAGCAACATCTTTCAATTGATACAAAGCTAACTCCTCTTTCTCCCTAGAAGTCATTCTCATAGCATGCACTATCTTATACACCTCATCCAAGAAAGCTTGGGGATGTTCTCCCACCTTAGAAACAAAGAAGATAGGAGGATTCATCCTCACAAAGTCCCTCAATGTAGAGGTCATAGTACTCTCCATAGCATTCATCCTAGGCTCAATGTCTCTATTCACTTGAGTTGTCATAGCTCGGGATAGGGTAAGGAGAGCCTCTCTAATCTCCCCATTAGCCATAACAGGGGGAACCACCGGAACATCATTACCTTCTTTAACAATAGGAACTTGAGCATTTCTAGCACCTTGAGCTCCTTGAGCACCTTGACTACCTTAAAAAATTTGCTCAACTTGCTCAACTTGGGGAGGCATTTCCTCATTCAACCTTCCCTCTTCCAACCTTCTAGCGGCCATCCTTCTAGTATTCATCTTCCTAAAAATACAAGGAACACATTTAGAAGGACACTCATAACTTTTTACTCTACGGCACAACACAAGAGTAGAAAAAAAGAGAAACTCTATCGTCCTATAACCTCTCGCTCATGGATGTGTCGCGACTCACACCAATAACAAGACTCTACTAGACGTGGCTTTATGAGACTTTTCAATTCCTAAGTACTACTTCATAACCTATGTTCTGATACCAAGTTTGTAACAACTCGAGAGTACACCCTAGAAGTTATTGCACTCTTGGTTCGATACACGGCGTACTCGACCTCTCGAAGGTCTTGTAAAAGCCCTTGGACATTGTTCATTGCATAACATATATGAAAAGTAGTGCGGAATTAAAACTTTTTACAACATATCTAAAAATCTCATTTATAGAAAACGATAGAAATTATAAGTGTCGAACTAGACAACTTAGACTCATGAACATCTTTGGGTCACAGCCCATAAAAATATCGAAAACAAAATAAGAAAGACCACTACAATGTCTTTAACTAGAAAAGCTAAACATATTGATGTCCTCGAATCAATTGAGGACATAACACAATATTTGCTTGATGAGTGCTAGTATCCAAGCTTCACCTCAACCAACTCTTTTCAAACGCTATCTACACCTTTAGAAGTAAACAACATATAGAATTAGGACATTGTATGTACTAAGTAGGTGATATGAAATAAAATCATGCTAAATGGACATTTGTATAAAACATGCTTTGAGAAAACTTCATAAGACAAGTATATAGTCACTTACAAGTCAACATATATACATATAAGTCACATTCCACAATATAGCATCAACACCACTTCAAACCATATAAACGTATACTCCTCACCCCAAAGGTTTATCCTAAGACTTACTTAAGTAAGACAAGAATAGACCGCCCATACACCCTCTTAAAGCCTACCTAAACAATCCTTAAGACTACCTAAGATAAGATTGTTCCCTTTTCCTTTAATTTATTCACCACCTAAGGTTACTCCACGATTCACCTAAGTAGGACAAGAACAGACCGCCCATACACCCTCTTTAAGCTTACCTAATTAACCCTTAAAGCTACCCTAGATAGAGGACATTCTAGTCAATATGCATTAGCTAAAGTCATAATCATTCCTTAAGTCAATTAAAAGACATTTTATTCATTAAGGACTTCACATAAGGGTCTTAGAAAGACCTACGGAACCTACACTCTAGCACCATCAAATCCTACTCGTTCCATGTCTAGATAGTGTCTCATTCCACTACCTAAACGTTGTAGAACTTATCAAATACTAGAATGTATCCCACATGATGAGAATATGCAATAACCGACATAGACCATACTAGCTAGGCATGGAATCCGGAGTCTACCCTACTCCGATGGAGGGTGTTCTACTTGCCAAGGGTAGAACTAGAACACAACCCATGTAGGCACATGGTTAAGGAATATCAAGGTCTTCAATGCACTCAAGTCTCCTTCTCAGGTAGAGCTACATTGTACTCTAGTCTCCTTCTCAAGTAAAGCTACAACCCATAACATATTCACTCGGTGCTAGCCTTTGTTCACATAGAGTAAGTTCAATAAAAAGGGGCATATGAAAAGGTACCATCTCTTAGTAATTACCTAGTCATAATGCACCTACCTAAAATGGGTCCACTAGGGCTACCGCTCAATGGTTTATAAGGATTGCTCATTTTGAACCTTCTTTCTATATAGAAGGTTCGACATATTAGTCTTACTTAGAAAGGTACCATTTCTTTGTTCTACCGATCCTAGACTTTCATTCTACATTCATCCATACACATACAAGACGAAGGTGCATAAGACTACTAAGCCAAGATGTTCATATTCATATACTTAGTATGCATCAAGTAGCCAGCATAGACTACCTAACAAGACACACACACCCTTTACATTATCACATATATCATTTCATTCAAGAAGTACATAGGGACAACTAAGTATACTTGCTAGTCACCCTACACACATCTATAGCATTATCAACATAACTCATCATAATGTTCATATAGTCAACTAGGAAGATTCACACGTCAACATCA
Source organism: Solanum sitiens (assembly GCA_016801875.1). NCBI lineage: Eukaryota > Viridiplantae > Streptophyta > Magnoliopsida > Solanales > Solanaceae > Solanum > Solanum sitiens. The sequence goes on from JABWTJ010000391.1 coordinate 98,229, forward strand.
AGTATAACCATATAGCATCACTATAGCCTATCATGATCACATCCAATTAGAAGAACACGTACTTGACTTCATGGATGAACATAACTCATATAGACCTTCACAATGATCACATAGAAAACATATATAACATGACAAAATGATAATACATAAAGTTATACCGACAAGTCCATGTTTAATACAATTCATAAAGTAATGCCGACGAGGCCACATTATTTAAAAGTATAACACATAGTCACCGCCACCATAAGTGGACCATACCAAACATCACAATTGAAACGCCTATACTACACAATATAGTAAGGGTTAGGTCAACATAACACCAATCCAATCTTAACAACTCCAATCCATTGCCAATTCAACCAAACCAATACACCAAGGCTCTTACCAATAGCCATAGTCACCAATTCAATCCAGTAATCAAACTATACAATTGATCAATCAAGATACTACATGATTATCATCCAATTAGGTAGCCTATAAAAAATTCTAACATAATTCATACATATATCAATAGCCCATAACAATCTGCATAAGAATCCAATACTATTAAGTCATGATCAAATAACCCATAGTAGAGCCAAAATAGGAGTTCATGATTTTCATGGGTTCATAGGAATTTTAATCTAAAATCATTCAATTAACATTAATTATATCATAAAACATTGTTTCAGATCGTTTCATGCAAGAACCCATGGCTAGAAGTTGAAAATAGGAGAATTCATGTTTTGATCATCTTTGAAACCATTTGGAATTGGCTCCTTGAATAGAAGAGGATTCAAGGATGAAGTACCATACCTTAATTGTGATGAAAATTCCACAATATTGATGGAGAAAAACATGAGGAAACAATCTTCTTCCTTGGAGCTCCCAAGCTTCAAAAATGGAGGTTTTGGAGAGAAGAATGTAGAGGTTTTGTTTTCAATTGAGGGTTTAGATTTGATTGGTGAGTTTAAGGGTATTAAAAGACTCAATAACCGTCAATAAGTCATCCCCAATTTACCCAAAAGACCCCTGCACTTATTGGACATTTTAACCAATTCAAATTTGACTTAAAAATGACGCGACAAAATCTAGAAGTTTACTGCGCGTTGCGGAGGCATTTTCAAATCTTAGTTCTCAAAAATTTCTATACATAATGGTTCGTAACATCCCCGCGTCGCAGGGCAAGATTTTTGCCCATTTTTGAGCCATCTGCGCGACGCACAACCACTGCCAGATCTTGCCTGGCGCGTCAGCTTGCTTATCCAACTTTGGGTCCTCCTCGGGGACTCTTAGGTTGGTCCCCGAGGCGTCGTTCTCAGACGTTTAGACCCTTTAAATGTTGGTCTACGCGTAGGAACCATCGATACTCAATTTCACCTTCAAACCATCCCCCAAAACTCAACTACAAAACACTAGGGCACACTAGTGTAACTTTGATTAGTTCCCGGACGTCTTGGATGTTTGACCTTCAAACACTTCCAAACTTTATACACTACCTATAAACACTATTATTACGATTTTAAGACCTTATAAACTCATAACCAACATGTTAGGCTCTATTTCAACCTAGTTCATTTTTAGGGGCGTTACAATAAGACTCTACTAAATGTGGTTTTGAGATAACCTAAGACAGTCTTATAACCTTATGCTCTGATACCATGTTTGTACGACTCGAGATCACCCCCAAGTCGCCACACAGCATAATCGACCTCTCATAGGTCTCATACAAGCCTCATGGATCATTCATTGCATACGATACTCAAAATAAGTATGGATTTAAAAGTTTCTTCACACACGAAGAATACTTTCATTAATAAGCAAGTGGAATACTTTAAAACATCTAACTTTACAATATTTATGTCTCATAAACCATATAATACTTTAGAGTACAACATTTGGGACTAAGCCCATGCCAGACTTGAAATAAAGACTAAAAGACATAAAACGAATATGTGGGTCTTGTCCTCGAATCTATGAGGTCTCACCAAAACTTCATCTTCAACCCTTAGAAACCTATCCATCATCCATGGCATTCTAAAACCTCCAATTTGTACACTTTAGTCAAAAGGGTAAAAAAATGGGTTAGCACATTAAGCACTAAGTATGGAAGTCATGCAAAAACCATGCAAAAAGGGACATTTAGTAAAGAAACATGCTTTCATGATATTTTTATTTTTGATAAAAACCTTCATCATAAGAGTTTAAGAGACATAATACAAGTCAGCAATCACATATAAGATACTATTAAGCTAATATCACATATAGCACTTAATTCCATATTCATCAAGTAAGCCTTTTCATCACTTTTGACCCTCTAGCTTAGATTACTCTAAGACTCACCTAAGTTAGACATGAAAGGGACGCTCATACAACCTTTTCAAGCACACATAAGTGATCCTCAAAGATACCCAGATAAGAACCTTTCTATTCAATATACTTTCACTAAGTGAACATTATTCATTTAAAGTCATTTAAGAGACAACTAGTCAAATAGGGGACTTCACACAATAGTCTTGGAAGACCTAAGGAACTCACTTTAGTATCTTCAAAGCCTAATCGTGTCATGTATAGATAGCATCCCATTTCACTACCTACACGTTGTAGAACCTACCCAATACTAGAGTGCACCTCCCACATGAGGAGAAGAGGCATTAACCAACATAGATCATACTAGCTAGGTATGGAATCCGATGTCATAAAGACCCCACACCATGGAAGGTGTTCTACTTGCCAAAGGTAGAAGTAGGACACATCCCATGTTGGCACATGGTTAAGGGATATCAAGGGATTCTTTGTACTCTAGTCTCACCTCAAGTAGAGCTACCACCACAAGCATATCCACTAGGTGTTTTGCCTTGGTTCTAATAGAGTAAGTTCATTCACATAAGTTTATTAAATAGGACGCCATGATTCGGCCTACCGACCCATAATATCATTTCCAAGAAGGGATCGACAAGGTTCTACAGATCAAGGTTCATTAGGATAGCTCTTATGACTTTCTTAAAGATGGTTTCATGTAGTTCGGACCAATCTATCTCTAAGTCTATCATTCCACTCACGAAGGGCACCATTTAGATCTACCGATCAAGGCTTCTTTATTAACCCTTTTTTCATATTCAAGGTTTCACATTCTTAACCTACTTTTCATATTCAAGGTTTCACATTAGTAATTCATAGAAGGGTACCTAATTTAGGTCTACCGATCCTAGACTTGCATTCATTCTTTCATTCATTCCTGCATACATGACAAGGGTTCCTAAGCCTACCAAGTCAAGAAATCACATTCACATAACTTTCATGCATCAAGTAGGGACAACTTGGTCGACCTAAACAAGACACCATATCAACATGTAGAGACTAATCATAGTTTATCATCATCACATACCATCATATAGAGGAACATGCGTTCATTCACAATATCACGTAGCTTTGTACAAGATCACCTCAAGATCATATGAACACCTTCACTTTATGAACATTGCACAAGATCAGACATATATCACATAATAACTTCAATTTATACATGCATATATGCCATAACACCTTCTACATAGTCACATTGCTTCGCATAACCAACTTCACATTATACCTTCATATATTAACCTAAAATGATACTACCACAATTCACATAATAATGCCGAAAAGGCCATGATCACAATAAGAACAAGATGTAAATACCGCCACCATAAGTGGGCCATACCACACAGGAGCAATTCTATATCAATTCTACATTACTAAGGGAATAATGTCAACTTACCTTCTTCCAAAAGCCAAGATAACCATTCCTTATTATCTCCAACAACTCACAATAGAATAGCATAATTAATCATAGAAATCAACCATACAACTCATTATAATCACAATTTCATCAACATTAGATCATAAGCAATAGACCCACTTCATAAGCCAAATTTAGGGTTTTGAGAAGATCAAGGGTTCATGGAGATTTTCATTGGAAACATCAATTTAACATCAATAATATCATATCTAATGATTTGAAACGTTTCATTCAAGAACCCTTGAGTTAAAGTAGAAATTGGAATTTTTCATAAACTTTTAAATTTTTGAAATCACTTTTAAATCTGCTCTAAGGTGATAGGTAACCTTAGATAAAGAACTCTCATAAATTATTAGAATAAATCCCAAGAGAATTGAAGAAGAAAGTTGTTGTAATCCATAGCCCTAGCTCCAATCTTTGACCTTGAGCTTCCATGGGGTTTTTGGATAGAACATGGGAGGGAAAGGGTTTTGATTTAGGTGTTATGGTCTAAAAGAGGTTTTAATCACTTTAATTTTCTTAAAATACCTAAATACACATAAAACAACCATCCATTCACTTAAAAAGACTTGGGGTGAATTTACCATTTAACCATTACCTTTGGCCGAATTGCTGCAAGGAAAATGCAGGCCCAAACGATTCCCCCAATCTATTGGTCGTCGATGGATCGACGCCCCTTCAATGGGGTCCATCATTTTGGTTTGTAGCTCAACAATGTGCAGGCTTTGCAGGCCTGGTTGACGCCCACCATCGACGAGCCTTCAATTGAATGAGTGGCCGTCAAACGGTGTCGTCAATTGATGCTGCCAGGCAGCTTCTTGGCCAAAGGATGGGATCCTCCTCAAGGGACCCTCGTGGGTCCTTGGGGGAGTCAGATGTTAAACCCTGGAACATGCTCATCTAGGTTCTAGGGTCATCACTACTGACTTAGACCACAAACAACACACTTAACCTCCATCAAAACACATAGGCACACACAAGCATATAAACGACTAGTCTCTGAACTTTTGATCGTTCCTTGATGTTTGACCTCAAACTCAACCGGACTGACCTATAAACTCATTTACACATTAAGTTAACAAGATAACAGCCCTTAAAACACAATTGAAGTTCTAGTATATCCTAGTTCATTTTGAGGGTTGTTACAAGTACGTTGTGTTACTTCTAGGGGGTACTTCTCAATCGTGACAGTTCAGAAGAATAATCCTGGCGTACTGGCAAGCACGTCTTGCCAAGGTTGTCACGCCCCGAGCCTACACCCTGGACGTGGCCGGCACTCAGTGACCATTTCTGTCCTTGAGCAAACCCTTGACCCGGCTTACTTAACTCAACGAAAGACTTACTCAATGATAAAACAAGAAAATTCTCATAAATAACTTAAATTAAGGTCTTGGCCAAAATGGCACTTAAGTCTCAAAATGAAATATCTGAAATAAAAGAGACTCAACTGAACTAACTGACTATCTGTCTATGAAGCCTCTATAATACTAAGATGAATGTTGGGACAGACCCCATAACATTCTAATAAAGAAACAAAAGACGATCTTGTGGAATGCAAAGAGGCTCACCACTGACTGTGAGTGCTCAAATTGGATCAACGAGGCGCTGGATGCTGATCCTAGTTACGTACGTCTGCATCATAAGATGATACAGGTCAACTGGTATCAGTACAATGAATGTACGAGTATGCGAGTTGGAATGCTAAACAACAACTTAAAGATTGAAAAGAGTAAGATGAACTTACTTTGGCTCTGCTCAACTCATGAATACTCAACTTAGTGTATATATATAAAGAAATTAAAACACATGCGGTATATAAAGCTATGTAAAACAGCAAAACAACTTAGTTTATTAAAGAAAATGCAATAAAAAACTCAACTTTACTTATATAGGAAAGTAATAAAGTTTCTGTGGAAGATTCTCTAACCGACAACCACCACTATGAGCCTAAGTGGTGATACAGCGTCTTGCCTAGAACTGTTTTATACTTTGTCATCGTATAGAACTCCTTAAATTAGTGGATCCACTAGCTTGACTTACATGATCATTAAAAAGTATGACTCATTAAGACCCATGATGGCTACATGGTTTACATGGAGACTTGAGTTAATATGAACTCTCATCCCCACATCAGTGCTCAATACTACTCCCAAAATATACTTTAGCTCATGCTTTTAAAATAACTTCCTTTCTTTGGGTTGAGGTAATTGCTCAACACTTAGCTTTAAGAAAAAAGCTCTCTAGGAATCAATGTTCCCTTTTCTTGTTCAAAACTCTTTTGGAAATCTTAGTTCCCCCTTAACTTAAATGTGAAAATATTTATAAACTTTCTAGGGAATACTTAGTTCCCTTATAGCTTTTGAGAAATTAACTCAACTATTTACTCTTTGCTTGACTTAAAACTTTTGATCTTAATCGACTCTTTAGGGAATACTTAGTTCCCTTATACTTCCTTGAAGGACAGACTACAACTTTTACTCTTTCTTTAACTTGAAACTTGAGCTTTAAAACAGACTTAAAACGGTTAAATAAGACTCTTGGAAACTTTAAGAAACTTTACTTTGACTTACTTTTTAACCTTTTAAACTTAACCCTTAACTTTTTAGACTTCGATCTTAACTTTCTTTGAATTGGATTATCGATTTCAGGTTATGATTTGTGTTCTTTGATGATTTCTAGGTGTTTAGAAATTATTTGGAGTAATTAGAACCATTGAAAGGTGTTAACATACCTTAGAAGGACTTAAAAGGGCTAAACTATGAAAACTGGGTGAAAATCACTGATCCGAGCCCGCCGTGCCAGCCTCAGTTGACTAAAGCCAATTCCTGGCGTACAGGTGGCGCGCTGTGCGAGGCTCAGTGTCAGAGGCCAGTTTCTGGCGCACTGCAGGCAAGACGCGCCTGGCCTCCCTTGGTGCGTCTGATAGATTTTTCAACTCGTTTTTCAATCTCTAAACCCTCCAAACCTCCCTAGTTCTTTCACCAAACACTTGGGACTATTAATACCCTAAATACCTACTGAAATAAACTCAAAAAAGAACCTGGATAAACAATAATCAACCCACAATTGGCAGCCAACAATTCAATCAACAAGATTCGATATTTTTCTTCCAGGACTTCAACCTTTAACATGAAATCAACTCATAGATTTGTTGTATTGAAATAAATTGGTGTGTGGGTGAAATAGCCCAACACAAAATATCCCGCATACCTTATTAGGGATCACCCCCGATGAATTTCACTCGGAGATCTTGGCGTTCTTGACGAATTCTTGATCCTTTTCTCCTTCTTTCCTTCTTCTATTTTCTCTTCTCCATGCCCTAAGCGTAAATAACCTTTCTATTCTAAATTCCAACTTATTTTAACCCCAAATAAACCCTTAAATCAAATTAGGAAATAGATGGGAGAAAAGACAAGTTTGCCCTTACTAAAATCCGGACTTGGACTCTTCTTACTTCAATAGCCCAATTTCCGAAGGGCATATCTCCCTCATATGACATTGAAGTCATCCAAAATCAATGTCATTGGAAGATATTTCCAAGGGATTTCCAACCATATAAAGAACTGACTCTAACTCATCCTGAGCTAGAAGTTATGGCCGTTTGAAAATAACCAAAATTCACTTTTTCAACTTAGTCAATTTTCCAGATTTTCCCCTTTGTTTCCAAAAGTGATTATTTTTAGTTTTTTAGATTATTCTTGGCTATTATGAGTTGCGAGATGTTAAAAAGGTGAGTACTGGAAGGAGACATGTTGGTGCGATGAGAGGCGTGCCGCCCCAGCCTAATTCTGAATTTCCCAAGTTTTAAACATTGCCTAAGAGTTCTAATTTAAATAGGATTTGTTCTTAACTTTCTCTATTATTATAAATAGACCCTTAGGCCGCCATTGTTAGGGTTCAACGTTTGTTTAGTGTGAAAGAGCAAGGAGTCATGTTTGTGATCCTTTTAACTCTTCTATTTTCTGGATTTCGCATGAACGATTACATTTTCTTGATTTCTAAAAGCATGAGTAGCTAAACGCTCTATTTCAGGGGTTGTAGCTACGAATTGATTGTTGAATATATGAGGCTTTATAAATTAATCTTCGCTTGTCAATTCAAATTGCTTTTATATTCTTATTTTACTATCTGATGATTATGCACCATAAAATAAATCTAGTGTCTAATCTTAAAATCGACCCGAGGAGATATTAGATAGACCAGAGAATATAGACAGCTCGGTCCACCCATTAAATTGAGGTGATTAGTGTTCAGTAGTGACGTCCAAATGAACACCTTGCTTGGTTACGAAATAGGATTAAATATAAACTCACCAGTTAGTCTATTTATCATTGCTCAACGATGTATTTAGATAGCTAAGTGGGGTAGGCGACGAGAGGTGTGTAACTCGGATCATACTATCAATCCTATAAACCAGTAATTTGACAACTAAAGTTAGTGCTAAGTCAATAATATGATGCATGATATTCATTATATGATGCAGCCCTGAAATTGCTTTTAAACTTGCTTGAAACATTATATCAAAGTCGTTCACCATTGTTTACTTTCATTTATTGCATAATTAGTCGTAGTAACCATGAATCATCAACTCTTGAAATAGTTACTTCTATTTTAGTTGTAGAATTAAATGTTAAATATAAGTTGATCACAAGTCCCTTGGAAACGAAAACTCATTTCTAAAAGAATCTATATTACTTGGGCGACCACGTACACTTGTGTGTGTAATTGGGAGCAATATGTCATTATAGAAATGCGAGCGAGGGAAAATTGGGGCCGAAAAACTTTTTTGTAGTATTAGGATTTTTCCAGCCTTGACCAGATTTTGGAAGAAATCGGAGTCATCAAGGTGTAGGAAAATAGGATAGTAATCGGGTGGAGTAAATATGAATTCGATTGAATGAATGGATAGATAACTCGTTAAGGAATCCGTACCACTTTACGGAATTGAATTTGGATAAGCAGATCTCTGAAAATTGATCTTAGCGTTAAGGGAATTTTTTTAGTGTATGGGGTAAAGGGTATGTTGAAAAAAGGGGAGTTGAAATTCCCCTAAAGAATTTCAGTTGACACCCAATTTTGGCCTAACATTTTAAAAATTCGTAATTTTAAGTTTTATTTATTTAATAGCTTAAAATAATTTTTTTTATAATTTTAAATAAGTTTATCGATAACTATCTTTATTTATCAAAATTTAGGACTTTTTGTTAGTTAATTTTTAAAATTGCATTTCACATGTCATTAGTTACGTTCATTATATTATTTTAAAATTCATTTTATTTGTTACATTTGTTAATATTTATGTTGAATTGAGCAGTCTAAAATTTAGTCAAATACGAAAAAGAATTTAGGAATTCTATTCAGATAATTTTGGGCCACAATGCTAAGCCCATCATTTGAGCCCATTTTGTGTTTTCTTATTTAAGTTATTAACTAGGTCAAAATATGTGTGGTGGATGAATTTTAGAATTTGGGGGTTCAATTTTCAGATTTTTAATATTTCTATAGTTCATTATCTTTCTCCGGCGAACTTTGCCGGAGCTCCGACCAGCCACCACCCAAAAGAAGACCCCAATGGTCATCCCTCTCCTTCTTCTCCTCTCACTAACCACCGAACAACTACCGAACTTCATTGGAAACTCTTCCCCTTTCCCACTGCTGTCACTAGCAGCGCAACACAACCCAACCCAAAACCCCCACCACAAACCACCAAAGCCGCCAACAAATAACTCCATCTCCTCCACCTTTCCGACCCATTTTCCGGTGAGCTTTTACCACCCAACCAGCCAAACAAAACACCAACAAACCATCCCCCAGATTCCCCTCGTTTTTCAGCAAATGCAACCAGAAATGAGCTCAAAAAAATCAGCAACCAAAGTCACGAGTTCACCTCCAAAAAACCCTCTTTGTTTTTCTCATTTTTTTTTTGGCAAAAGCTCCGGCGAACAACCACCGGAAACCATACCCCACCACCTCCACTCCTCCCAAAACCCCTTTCACTTTAGTCTTCTTCTCCAGCGAACAGAAGCAGCAAGAAGAAAAGTCATTTCCGGCGGAGCTACAAGTTCCAAATCAAACAGAGCAACCACCGTCCCCATCCCTTTTTTGCCTTTATGATTTTGTTCGTTTTGCAGGTATGTAAGCGAGCTACAAGCTTCGAAAACCAACGAACTCTGAGTCTAACTATTTCACCAGCGAGTTTGAGGCTCGCTATCACAAATCTCGCCCAACTCCAACAAGGGATGAGCTCAAGATCTGAAAGAAACATCACACTCGCAACCAAATCTAGCGAGCTCAAGCTCTGTAGCTCCGTCTCCTCTGAACTCCAACAACTCCGGCAAATGCGAGTTGTGAACCAGCAAATATCGGACAACTTTGAAACTACAGCTGATCTTCCTCCGGTCTTCGGTAAACAAACAATTTCAATTTATTTATTTTTTATTTTTTATTTTTATTCTTTTAAATTTTTGGTTGAATGTTTGCTTCTTGAGTTGACAGATACTAATTGTGTTAATAATTTTAAGTGTATATATATATATATATATATATATATATATATATATATATATATATATATATATATATATATATATATATATATATATATATATATATATATATATATATTCTTGCTTTACCTGCTTGACCGATAAATTTGTATACTGTGTGTGTTTAATGGTTGTTGCTATATTAAATATTTTTATAAATTATTGCTTTATTAAATACTATGTTGCAATTGTCTTTTAAGTATTGGATAGATTCAATAGTATTTGGAATTTTTGTTATGATTATATGTTATTATTATTTTAACATTCTTCCTATTGCTATTTTTTAACTGTGTATTGCTCCCTCATAGTTATAATTTATAATCTATTGTTATCCTAGGCACATCTCTTTTGTGTTTTGATTTTATTTTTTGGTTATATACAATAATTAATATATTGTTCCTCCTTTATGTTTTGAGTAACAGTACATTGTTCCATTTATGGGATTATTTTATTTTGTTATTGTTTATTTCTTCTCATTTGTTGTTGATTACTTTATAATTATATGTGATTTATATTTTGGTGATTTCTTTGAGTTTTTCCTTGATTTGTTTTAGTGTTGACAAGGTTTATATCTTATTAAAATGTCCAATAAAAAATCTCTCCGTCGAGTTTAGAGGCCTCCACATTTTAAACGACGGAAAATTTAGTTGAGTTTATATTATTATTAATAATAATAATTTTAGATAATACTTGAAATTGTCCAGTAGTTTTAATTCGTTAAATACAATTTATATGATTTGTCCAAAGCTTAACTGCATATCACTCTTTCTTGTTGCTAATTCAATTGTTTATTATGCACGTCTATTTTGTATACTATTGCATTTAGATTGTCATTTTTATTATTATATTATTATGCATTACTCTTCTTTTATTGTTGACTATTTTATTATTATTTGAATGTTGACATTTTGTGATTTTTTTCAAGTTTTCGATAGTTTATTTTTTATTGACACTTATGAGTATTTTTAATTATTTTGTATATTTTTATTGTCGTATATATTTTATTTGTTAAAAGGGCCGATAAAGAAATTACCGTCGATTTCTAAGGCCTTCCATGTTAATAAGACGGATTTTATTTTATGTTATTTATTTCATTTATTTTTTTATTCATATGTATTTATCACTAACTCTTTTACTAAGTGTGTTTACAGGTATCCCGGAGTTGCTTCTCATTGAAGCTATTTCAAAGAAATTCAAATGTGTTTTATATTTGTTATTGTGTATATTATCAGCGATAGGCAAACTTAGGCCGTTTCTTATCATTGTTTTATGTTATTATCTGTGTATATTGCATGTCTATTATACTTGTTTATAGTTTTATTTCCTCCTCAATTTGAAAAAAATAAATTCAGTCGGGACCACATTTGTGGATTTCGAAGGGTGCCTAACACCTTCCCTTCGGAATCACTTGAACCCCTTACCTAGAACTAATGGTTTCATAGATATTTAATTGGTTTCCTAATTTTTTTTCCTAAAATTAGGTGGCGACTCCTTTTTTAAAAATTTGTTTATTCCTTAAATTCTTTAAAATTGAATCAATTAATTATTTTTCGAGTCACCGCGATGTTTCGCCCTATTTGAACAGAGTAGGGATGTAAACACTGATCACGTTGGTTGTAACTGCGATAGATGAATAATAAATGTATGATCTTGATGATGTACTTGTGGTTGTGATTTTGGTGTGTGAATGGAGATCGAATTTCCACGTTCTGCCAAGCTAAATGGGATTGGTTGCCACGTCCCGGCATAACTTTGGATCAGTTGATAAGTTCTGGCATACTTTGGGATCGAATTGTCACGTTCCGGCAAGCTAACTGTTTGGGTTTAAGTTCCGTGAGTGGACCAATGATGTGTTAGGCATGTGAAATGTGTTGTCAAATTTTCATGATGGTAATGTTGTTTATGTTGATATATATTCATGTGATTATAATGTTTGCTCGACTTATTTATATTGCACTAGTGGGATAGTCGTGTGATCCTACCAGTTCATAGTGATTGCGTACTGATTCTATACTTGCTCTTATTTTTGTTGATTATAAGGCATCTTCAAGTGGCTATTGACAGACCTCGCTTAGGAGATTAGAGATCTTTGCATCGACTTCAAGGGTGAGTTGCATCTTTTGGGCTGACATGGAGTTTTCTTTTGTCTATGTCCATCATTTTCGGACTTAGACTATTTGATTAGTTAGTTGAATAGTACAATAGTATGCTTTTGTTTAGACTTGGATATCGTTTAATTATTATGGTACATTGACTTTTATATCTTAGGTTTAACTTCTGCAAATTTTAGTTGTGAGATCTTTTGTTTAGTAATGGAACTTCAATTCTAGTCATTTAACTTGATTCTGTAACTTAAATATCTTAGTTTTAGAATACTTGCTTTAGTTAAATTAGTAGTATATAGTGATTCTCCCATCGGCTTGTAAGTGTGGGTTCTAATCACGACGATTTTTGGGTGTGACAGTTTCTCTATCTTTATACCAACGCCCCTATATAGGAGTAGAAAAATTGATGCAAAGTTAGGGGTACAAGTGGTGAACTTACTTATGTCATGTCACGACGTTAAATAATGCATTTATTGAAAGGCAACCAAATTTACACTATAGCTTCTTATTATTATTTTTATATTTTTTGTGTCATTTTTTTTATTATTTTTGCAGATTAGGGAAGCCTGAGTATCCAAGAATTTGAAGAAAAAGGGCACGTTTGAGCTTAAGTGTGGGGTGCATATGACCCTTGATAAGAATTTAGAGAACAAGCATCTAGCTAGGCCTAGAGGCCTCAAGGAGTTTACCTAACCCTTGTTCTAAAGTTTATTTAATAGTTTGGGGACATATCATTTTTTTAAGTGTGGGGTGGAGGAATGAATTCTTAATTTTTACTATTTTATTGAGTCTTTATTTAATTATGTTGGGTTCCTTAAATTTTATTTTTTGTTCTTTTCCTAAGGATAGTCCTTTGAACAAAGTATTTTTTACGAAGTAATTTTTTCTTTTTTTTTTACTTGTTTTTTTGGAAAGAAAAGAAAATACTTTTTTAGTGTGTGATACTTGTAATTTTGGGCGAATTTTTGAGCAGTGTTTTCTTGTGAAAGCTTGACTGCTAATGAAATTGAAGGCTCTTTGACACCTAATCTCATGATTGTGACTTTCTATGTAACTTATTTTATTTTGTAATTTGTTATGATCTTGTCTCTCTTAGAAGTGGAATTTATTCATCCTTATTGGTACTTGTGTCATGTGTGGTGAGAATATATTTATTCCATGTTTTGCATGTTTGTCTAGATGTTGCCCTGCATGTTATTGAAGCGAAATAAAAAGTGTTGCTTTGTTTAGGAAAGGATAATAGTCTTTCTTTAATTTGCCTTGTACATTTTAGCATTTTGAGATATATTATCACTAGTTAGCCCTTTTGAGTCTTTAGCCTTTTGTTGGTAGCCATATTTTTCCCTTAACTATTTTGTGGAATCCTAGTTTTTTGCACATTGCTTTCTTCAGCACTGTAGCATAGACTTATTATAATTATTAATTTTGAAGAAAGAAAGAATGATCGAGTGAAAAAAAGGTAATCAATGATGGTTACAAAGTGATTAAAAATTCCTCTTTGAATGAATGTGAAAAAGAAAAGAGAACAAAATCCTTTGAAAAAAAAAAGATTGAAGCATTCTTGATATGATGAAATTACATGTGAAATAATTATTGAAGAGAGGGCTGAAAATAATGGGTGATGAAGTTTAAAAATGCAAAGTGCTTATGGAAGTGGAAGTCACTATTATATAGTTTTCCTACCTATCTCCTAGCCTACATTACACCCCATTAAAGTCCTATTTGATTGTATTTGAGAATGTTTAATTAGTGGAGATATAGATAATGGGCAACCTATGGTTCTTTGTGCATACATGTGAATTTTATTTGTGAGTGTGAGAGTTGTTCTTTGATGTTATGTCCTTAATTTATATTCAATCTATTCAAGTTGAGTCTGTGGACTATTTCTTCTTATGAGGGCACTTGTTTCATGATATATAGATGATTTTATTAGATTTCATTGATTAGAATAGGTGAGCAAGCTTAAATTCGATGAGCTCAAAGTCCTTTCTTGAAGGTTGGGAGGTTAGAGATTTGTTATTTATTTTATATCATGCATAATGATTGAGAAGTGTATTTAATGTTTTGAAATTTGTATATCGCCTAATTGTTTGTATCAATTAAAATGGTGGCATTTCTAGTATGATTTTTTTAGATGAGCTTTTATGTTTGTTTGAGGACAAACAAAATTTCAAGTCAGGGGCGTTGATGTGAGGCCCAAAAAATATTTTTTTAATCATTGTTTGTCTCACATGTATTATTTGTATTTTTTCCTTTTTGAGCATGAATATTATGGATGGTGCTTAGTAGTGTATTTAATTTGCACGATAAAATGGTGTAAAGTTGAAAAAGTTTGGAGATAAAATGAATTAAAAAAAAATAGAAGAAAAAATCAAGCAGACAGTTTAATGGATTAAATTAAATATAATAATATATACTACATAAGAAGTGCATATTGCATATTGCAAATTGCAAATTGCAAATTGCGAATTTCGAACGGCAAAGAGAAAATTGTTGCCACGTGTCACGTGCAATTATGTTGAGGCGGTTGGATTACAAGGAAATCAATTTTCTTTTGGTTTTGGTTTCCCAATTTGCTTTGCACTCAGCTATTTTATTTAGAATTTTTCACCTCTATAAATAACCCATGAGAATAATTATTAGAGAATAAATCAATCATATTCTTTGTAAGGAAAAGTTGTCAATGACAACCTGTCAGGGCTCTTTTTCTTCTTCTTTTCTTAGAGCTTAATAGTTAAAGACCCTTCTTCTGGGCTGTAACTATAGGTAATTGTTGAACATCAATTATTTTGAATTAATGAGTGATAATCGTTTAAATTAATTTTGTATTCTCATTTTAATATTTCATACTTGATCACCAAAGAAATAATACATTGTCTATTCTTGGACTTGAGACTAAGAGGTTAGATCAAAAGATACAAAGAACTCGATCTCTATTGCATATCACTTATTCAGATTCATGTTCAGGATTGACACCCGGACGAACACCAAGCTTGGTAACAAAATAGGATGAAATATAAATGTGCACCGATTTAGTCTCTCTATTCCCGCTCAACAACGTAGTTACACAATCAATTGGAGTAGGCGATTAGAGGTCGGGAGATCATGTTCATAAAATCAACTCTGTAAAATCAGTATTTTGATAACCGTAGTTAATTCATTACATAAGGTGTGATACATGAAACCTTATGTATATACTTATGTAAGTTTGTTTATTATTACATTTATTATATGTTGCAGCCTGGAATAATCTCACTCATTGTAAGTAAGTTTATAATTCCATTCTTGCATTCTTAGTAGTTAAACATGAAGTAAATTCTTTTGGAACACTTAAATAAATACTAAAACTATATAATTTAGTAAAATAGTTAATTGACAAGTTATTTGGGTTGGTTTTACAGCCACTATATTACTTGCGCGACCACATATACTTGCGTGTGCAACAGGGGCGGCTCAACGTAATTGGGGGCCTAAAGCGAAATTTCAATTCGCGGCCTAAAATATAAGTACACTCTATATACGTATTTATTCAAAATTTATTTTCTTTACACTATTTAGATGGAAATTATTAGTACTTAATATTGTTTTTTCAGTTACTAGTTTTTGATAAGATTTTATCAACTCAACACTGAAAAACATCCTTCAAGTGAGACAATTATTATATGTATAGTTGACATAATGCTACAAGTAATAAATCGATAAATATTAAATAAAGATAAGAATTAGAACCATAGAATTTGACTCAAAAAGTTGATGACTTGGTATACCTCATTTTAATATACATATAGTAATGTTTGAAACTAAAATTTAAAAAGAAATAAGAAAGAATTTATAATTTACTTTGTTCAACACTTTTCACTATTAATTCTTATTTTTAACAAAGTAAAAAAGATGTTAAAGTGGATAAAATAATTTATTTTTAGAGAAATTATATATTTGATCATAAATAAATAATTTTTCTATAAAAATTTTAACACGTAATTTAATCTCGACAAAAATTTGGGGGCCTAAGGCAAATGCCTTATTTCCTAAAGCATAGAGCCGCCCCTGGTGTGCAATTGAAAGCAACAAGTTTTTGAACCCCAAACCAAGTGTTACCGGTACAAGAGCGTCTAAGCACAGAAAGATATATACATTAGGTTTGTATAAACAAAATACAACTACATAGACGGTACAAAAAGAAGGAAATAAGCAAATCTTTTGACACAAAGAGCTCACCACAATCAAACCACGACAACCATGAAGCATACGAACTCAGCAAGGGTGCTTTTACTGGGAATTAAATTAGAAAAAGATGTAGGAATATAATATGAGTACCGAAATATGGGATATTCAATACGCATCATAGTCCGACCGAGCTCAAATATAAATAATATAAATAAAATAGGTTTGATAGTGCTAACATGATAATTTAATAACTAACTAGAATCACACACGCCATTTTTAACCGTGAAGATAATAAAAATAATGAGCATTCAACGTCAAAAATAAAGTAAAATCATAATCAGATGCGTATGCAAGGTGATGCAATGCACATATAGTTGATGCATAAATGTAAAAGCTCAGCAAAGTTCCCCGAGCTGCTTAGAATGCGTTCTCAAGCTCAATAACCGATAAAATGCAAGATATATAACCTGACATTATTCCTCGGTCTTACTGAAGTGCTTCCTCGAGCTTAAAAGTGTAAAAGTAAACCAAAATAAATCCTTTGAGCCACTAGAAATACTTTCTCGAGCTTTATCTTTCAACAAAACTCACTGAAATTTGCACGTTTAAAACCAATATCCTGTGTCCAAAATTCTTATACAATTAGTACCTTTTTTGAAGTACTCAAACGTCAAAAGTGAAACAAAGAAGTTAAAGTATCTCCTTTTAAAAAACTACTTTCCTCCGTTTAAAAAAGAATGATATAGTTTGACTTGGAACGGATTTTAAGAAAAGAAAGAAGATTTTTTAATCTTATGGTTCTAAATTAAAGTTATGCCAAATGTACCGAAATACCCTTTAATCTTGTGGGCTTAAACATGCCACGTGGAAAGTTAAAATTAAAGTGTTGCAAAAAAAAGGAAAGGGGACATTCTTTTTTAAACAAACTAAAAAGAAAATAGAGACATTCTTTTTAAAACGGATGGAGTAGGATCTAAAAAAGAGTGTCTTGTTCAAAATTTCAAAGTTTCTTCTAGTAAAACCAGTAATACGTACCATCAAAGCCCAAAGTAAGTATTAATGGTGAAAAAAGTTGTGTAAGAGTGCCAAATACGTAGTTCTCTCATTCCTAACTCAAATCAATCCAAAAATAGTTGTCATGCATATAAATGCATACCAAACACGCTAAATCATTCACAAACACAATCACACCGTACAACAACTGGGTAGACAGCCGTCCATTATATAGCACAATCTTTAGAATCTATACAAACTATGAAGCACCCTTGACACCATTGGAAGAGGGATTAATGACGTATTCCGGTTGTTTCTTTGTCTCTGGGAATTCCATAGCTCAACACAATATTTACTATATTTGAAAATTAATTCATTAAACTAAGAAATACAAAATAAGCAGTTTCATTCATAAACCCACAATTTTTACGTAGCAGGAAAACACAAATGGTAGCGCCAAATGATAAAGACAAGTAGTACCATGAGGTGGAGTAATGTAATCACTAATAGGTATCCTTTATGATTGTGGTACTTGTTCTTGGCCATTGTTGGGGTTGGTAAGCTGATAATTAATACTAACATGTTAGTTAACAATACTTTGATATAATTAAAAGTTTATTAAGTCTTAAAACTTGTAATAGATTTACTTGTTCATTGTGGTGCAATTGATATCTTGTGGCATTGATTCATTAGGAGCATAATATTCTTACATGAATTGTCTCATTTGGGGTAATATTGTTTGTAGCTTATCGTGATTTTGTTTCATCAAATTTATTTCTTTATTTTGTCTCTCCTTTAATATAGTAATCTCATATTCTAACTTTTATACAACATCATTACATGAATCCTCTATAACAATATTTTCTATGAAAGATCAATACCCCAAAGAACCGAAGATGTTGGACCAAGTCCTAAACCATGATCACAACTACTTCTTTTATTTTTTAACACTAGAAAATACACATCGTCTTACCAAGCAACATTGTGATATGGTTGGTTAGTAGATTTTTTTTACTAATTGCTCATCTTTTCATTTATCATAGGATGCAAAATAAAAAAATCCTTCTTTTTTGGCGATTTAGTTAAGTTTAGATTTCTTAATTCAAATTCATGAACTCTTATTCAGATATATGTCTATAATTTGTCAAATACATATACGTTAGACTGATAAAAATTAAATACATATAATTTTAAGTCAATAATATGTCAGATAATTCCCAGATCAACTTGATGTTAAGAAGAAATTTTGCAACATAAAATCTTTTGAAAAATGTATTCTAAGTAGATCTGCATGTATTGACTCTACATAAAGAAAGGAGAAAGGAAAAGAAGAAGTAAACATGAAAATGTCATACGCTAATCTAACCAAAGTCAAAGAATTGATATCTAACCAATATTCTGCAATTTTGATTTTTCACATTTTAAATGTTGTAACGTGGCATCTTGTGAGTGGCCTTATATCTTTTTAGAAGATTCGTGCCTTCATACAAGACTACAAGATTTAAGGTTCCGCCAAATTCCATTTCTGCTACATAAGATCTTAATTGTAATCCTGTCTTAGCTCATCATCATTACTATAAAATCTCAAGTTTGATTTGATGTAAAGTAATGTCAACTCTCCTTTTTGAGTTTTTGTTTCTAGATAAGATCATCTAGTACAAGCAAGATTTTGGAATATATTGTTTTCTCAAGTTCTACGACAAACAGAGTTTAGAAAAATGTATTTTCTTCACGTTGACAATAAGAATAGTATTATTGATGAGAACTTAACAATTCTAATCTCACTTTAAGATGCAGTTAGGTGCGTGCACTCTAATGGCCTTTTTAATAGCACTGTCGAGCTTTACTATCACAATTAATTAAGAAACAAAACAAATTATGATTAAGAGAAAAACACTTGTATTTTGGTATGCCTTAACACAACCCTCATCATGTGCAGGTCATCATTCTTTTTTATGGGTCAAATACGTAAACTTTTGTTTTTTCTTGTTTTTACTTTTGGATGACAGTCTGATTTGAATTCATTATCTTACATGCTCTAATATTATATTGTAGTTTGTAACAATCTTATCTAAAGGGAAATATTTTATGCATAAAGTTAAAAGTTCTATATGCTTCTGTATATAGAAAATAACTAATATTATCCCTATTTATAAATGCTTATATTGATGAATCATGTATATTAAAGAGAGAGCACTTTTATTTGTCAGTCTCAACAAGTTGTAGCGCTTCCAAATTCATCTCATGACTCAAACTCGGAATTTTTAAAACAGGTTTAACATTAGATCACGTCCCTTGATTCTTTAAATTATTGCATAGAATAAGAAATATGTTTCCATCGTCATTATGTTAATTGTTGTCTTAGCTAGGTGATTAAGCATAGTATTAGTGAAAAGGGAGAATCTATAGACTAGTCTAACAACAAACCTACCTAATAAGTAGAGAGCTAGATTTGCATAGGGAATGTCTCTTTCATTTGTATTCAACAAGTGCAACATGAAATAACGTACATTGTCTTTTACTAGCAATTTGTAGACAACATGAGCTGTTAACCTTATTATTTTAATTAATGTTTCATATTCTTTCTAAATTTATTACATCTACGTAATCTTGTTCAAACAATTCCACTTGTCTCATTTTCCATATCTCTTTAATTAGTATTTTGCTTGTAGATAACTTTTTCAACTCTTTCAAAAAGATTTCCTAAATTTGAGGATGTGTTTGTTCTTCCTATCACAAAATATTCACAGATCTTGGAGAAAATTAAACTACAATTATCTCAACACCACAAACATTTTTTCCCCATTTTTTTAATTCTAAAAATCTTTCTACTGACACCTAAAATATCAACTATATTTTTAAAATTTCTCTAAAAAAGATTCGAACAGAAAAATCAGAAGCTACCAAATGACCATCTCTAGACACCAAGATCACTTGTTTGTTTGAAGCACACCGTTAATTGAAATTTGTGTAATTATTAGGTAGTAATTATCAGCCTACTAATTACACAATCTAGTAATTATACTGATTTGTTTGTTTGTCACTGTGCTATTACACTGCAATTACAAGTGTACTGCTTGGTTGCACAAGTGTAATCATACAATAATATTAAAATTTGAAATTCATTATTTTAAATTAAAATTTTATATTAGACAAATAATTAAGGGCATTTTTAGATGATATTAAATTGATGCATATTGTGTTTTAAAATATATTAATTAATAAACATATGTTCTTAATTACTATTATAAAAAATACTTGATTAATATATTTTAATTTAATATATTTTAATTAAATTAATCATAAAAAACTAGAAGTTCAAAATTTCTATGAACTTCATGGAATACATTTTAAAAAAAGATAAATATTATAAATATAATGTCATAAAATTATAAATCATTTGACAAAAAGATAATCTATCAAGTCTAAGTTTTAAAAAAAAACAATTTAAGAGATACTCTAGCAATACTCGTAAAACAAATGAAACTGAAAATATAACATAAATTCTAAATTCAAAACAAAATATTTAATATAATACTCTTAAGTCAAATTTTTAACATAACATACATAAATATGATTAAGAAAAAAAGAAAACGTAAGTCTCTAACTTTATTCAACAATGAATTCTATATATTTTAATTTAAAAATTAAATCATACAAACAAAATTGTACTGATGATTTTTTTTTAGATAATATGAAAAGTTGCATGCAATCACATAAAGTAAATTTTGAGAATGAGAGAGAAATAAAATATAAATAATAGAAAAATAGAAATATTAGAATAATTACATTAAAAGAATTAAAATTATAAAAATAATAAATTAATACGAAAAAAATAAAAATAAAATAAAATGAATAAATCAAAAAGTAATCAACTTATAATCACACCATGTAATTATAAGCAATTCACAAGCCCCATATGAATTATAGAATGTAATTACCCTGTCAAATATATTCAATTACCTGTTTGACTGAATAATTACATCGCCAACCAAATAAGATAAACAAACTCAATTTTCATTTTCTTTAGAAATTCATTTAATTTTGCCTAATTAATTTTATGGTCATCCAACCTTATTTTGCTAAATTTTAAAATCCAAGGTTCTTATTTAATGACATGATAGCTAAAATCTACATAATCTGACCTGTTTATATTTCATGTGAGAAAAAGTTGGTTGGTGGATAATTAAGTTTGGTAAAAGACTAGTTAATCCATATTTATCATAGCTAAATGCTATTCTACTTTAAAATTCAATATCTAGATAGAATTCTAGTAATTTGATAACTAATTTGAAAAACAAATGAACAATATTCCACAGTATTATATTATCTACATTATATTTGAAGGCAATGATCAATTCAACAAGACACAACTGAACTTGACCCAGACCCTAGGAACAGACTTTGGGGTCGGATTTCTGATCTCCAGTCCAGACTCTGGCGGGGTCAAGAGTCGGGTCTCGAGCTTGCTCCCGAGTAAGGTCAGATTGATGAGTTTGGTTTGATTCAGGGTTGAGGTTCGGGTGGGGGTCAAGATTCTGGTCTCCAGTTGGCTCTTGAGTAAGGTTAAATTCAGGAGTTTGGTTCTGATTCAGGATCCAGACCCACTTTTGGGGTTAGGGTCGGTTTGAAATCGGGTCCTAGTAATTAGGGGTCAAAGAGTTGATTTTAGGGTTTCATTTGGGATCGAAAGTCAGGTCCCGGGTTCATGTAAAATTTTCCTTATGTGTGTGCGGAAGTCATTTTTCTTAAATTGAATGAAAACAAGTTAATTTGAAAAACATTTATTATGCCAATTAAATATGAGAAAATTGAAAAAAGAAAAAAAACATTCATATTAAACAAATTCTATATGTTTCCTCATTTTTATATTTTTCTCATATTTTTATGGATCAGATATAAATTGAAGCACAATTTTTTTCCATTTTAAAATTATTTTCTCCAAACCATAAAAATATAAACAAGTTGATAAATATAAGCTCATTTGGTGACACTAATTGAAATCATGTATGTCCGGGATAAGTTAGTTGACAGTAACAACTATAATAATACTATATATCCACTTTTGCTCATTAAACATTGATCACTCTTTGATGTAAAGGTTTACCAAACACACTTAAAAAACAATTCTATTTTTCAAATTCTTCATAATCATCTTCTTGCACTATTTTATTGCAGGAAGTACTCACTAATTGAGATGGCTATACTTTAATAAACTATCTATATCCCTAATTAATTATGTTAAGTAATGATGATATCGAGCTATACATCTCTCTTTTTGCACACTATTAAAAGTGAAATAACAAATATAGACGGCTCTCTTTCATTATTTATACTAATTATAGGCACTAATATGGTTTAGTTGGGGTTTAATTAAGCATGAGATCTATAGAGGGGTCATTTCTTTCTTAACTTTATTTTTTGTACCTTAAAGTGCACTTTCAAGTGTTAAATACTAGGACTACCCATGCTTCATAACTCATTCCCCTAATTAAATAAGTACAAAATATCAGGACTTGACACATTCGTTAAGAAAATAATTATTGATATAGGTATTTTATCATATTATCCTTATATTTAGTATTAGGTCTTGATTTTTTTTTTTAAAGAATAGTATTTAGTGTTAAAGGGTAAAATATATATATATATATATATATATATATATATATATATATATATATATATATATATATATATATATATAAAAGTGATAAGAAAAAATGAAAATCTATTTTAAGAAAGAGTGACTAAGTAAAAATCTAAGTATCCAAATAATCATCATTGTTCATTCTATCCTCACATTGTGTAGTGTACCATGCAGTACTACTAGCTAATCGCACATGGATCTTCATGATCTTCAGTCCCACTTGAATAAAATATATATGCACTTCTCCCTGTCATTATTTATGTTCTCTTTAATTTTCGTCCTTTAATTTCTTATATTATTTTATTATAAAAATTCATGTTAACGAATTTCAAATACATGTAAAACCATACATTCCTCAGCTTCTGTGATATACATTTTATTGATGTCATCAGGATAATAGGAAGCATAAAAGGATAAAAGTAATGTTAAATATTCATGATAATAGAAAATTATTAATAAATTAATTAACTTTTTTATTTTTTGCTTTTTTCATATCGATAAACATAAAATAAGTTAGAAAAAACATATATAAGTATATATATGAATACAAAGTATTGGAAATTGCTTACATTCAAAAGGTCGTATTGTCCAACAATGCTTGTCAACTATTAATTTTGCAATTTTTTTAAAAATTATAAAAAGACGGGTAATTTTATATCACCCTTTGATTATAATAGATACAATGTCTTGAATATTGTTATTGAGAAATGACTATAATTAATGATAAAGGTAAATTAACAACTAAATATAAAATTATCCATTGATTTCATAAAGTGGACAAATATTATTGGACATCTCAAAATAGTATAGTGAACAACCATTGTTGGATGGGTGGATTATTATTATTATTATTATTATTATTATTATTATTATTATTATTATTATTTACTTTTTTTTACTCTATGTTCAAGTATTAATGGTAAGGAAAAAATGAGAAAAAAAATTAATTCTATTTTGATTTGTCAAGTGATCCACTAATATGAAAGTCCCACATTGGGGGTAAATCGTTCTCTAACAAAGGTATTTCGTACTGAAGGAGGCTCGAACCCGAGACCTTTTTGTTACCTTGGTTGAGGATGAAGAAGTATTTATTACTACATCATAACCCTTGTTACGTTAATGTTGTCCACCTTACTAAATCAAGATACTATTAATTGTTTTAAAAGCGTTCACATTTATTTGTAAAATTGTCAAGATATGTTTTTTGGACTAAATTAGTAAAATTAGTTTTTTATAAATAATTTGGTAAGCACAATACAAAATAAAAAATGATCAACTAATATGGGACATGATATGTAGAGGGTATTTTTTTAGTAAGAAATGCGAGGAGGGAATAATAATTTGGGTACTCTCACTCTAACGGAAAAGATTAATTAACCATTTAAACCTTAATGATAACTAATGATTACATCATGAATTAATGATTATCAGAATTGTTAAAAAGTTGGAAGTGAAGTTATAAATTGATTTGTGTGCTGCAATCGAGATTTGTTATATGATGAGTGAATTAAGGCGTAAAGGTAGTGGGGCCAGAATATCTTCTCGCAGTTTCTGCTTTAGTTTTAGTATATGCAAATCAGAATCTTAACTAATGATCCTCAACTTAACTGCTCTTAGATCTTCTTAAACACTTCCCTGTTTTTCTCTATCTCCCAAATTATGAATGAAACCATGTATATATATGTATCCGTTTTAAAAAGAATGATTTCTTTTTTTTTTTAGTCAGTTTTTGAAAGAATAATTTTATTTTATTACATTTTGATTTCAACTTTCCATGTAATATATTTAAGGCCACAAGATTAAATGATAATTTTATACATTTGACATAACTTTAATTTAAAATCACAAAATTCAAAAATCTTTTTTATTTTTTAAAATTCCGTATCAAGTCAAATTAGATCATTCTTTATGAAATGAAGGATATCACATATGCATGGATTATCACAAGCTCAATAGGACCACTATAAAGTATATCACTATCCAATTCTCTTCATCAGCTACGTGTTAGATAGGTGGACAGACAAGCATACTATTCCCTTCCTTTAAAAAAGAATAATCTCCTATCATTTTTAGTCTATTTAAAAAATAATGATTTATTTTTTTTTGTAATATTTTACTTTCAACTTTTCACGTGATATATTTAAGGCACAAGATTAACGGCAATTTTGTACATTTGACATAACTTTAATTTAGGACCATAAAATTCAAAAGTTTTCTTTATTTTTTTAAACTCGGTATCAAATCAAACTACATTATTCTTTGTAAAACGGAGAGAGTATTACTTTTTAAAATGGGTACTCAAAAACTAGTTATAATAAAATTGGTATAACTCCCAAAGGCCAGGAGATGATGACTTTCGTTTTATGCAAGCCCCTGTTATATGTACATTTGAAAAGTGTATGACACAATTTTTCCAAAACTGATGGAGGATTTTGTTGAAAATACTTGTGGATGATTTGAGTCTTTTTTCTCGTGATTGTTTTCTTTTTAGAAGTGAAGAGACTACAATTGGTCCTGGTTAAAGAATGACAAAAGTTTCACATTCGTGGTTAATGAGATGGGGGACTCCTTATAAGGCTTGAACAATACTTCTCTCTTTGACCTAACTTTTAGATCGTGAGTTAGGCATAAGACCTAATTTCACATAATACCAGAGCAGGGGTCCGTCTCATCATATGTTGGGCCCCCAAAATCAAAATTGCCCACGCACCAGATGCTAAGCACTAAGCGTGAGGTGGAGTGTTAAAGATTGACAAAAGTCTCACATCGGTAGTTAACAAAATGGGTGGACTCCTAATAACGCTTGGGCAATCCTCCTCCCTTTGAGCTAACTTTTGGGGTGTGAGTTGGGCGTAAGTCCTAATTTCACATATTAAAGAATGACAAAAATTCCACATTAGTGGTT
The DNA here is from genome assembly GCA_016801875.1 of Solanum sitiens. Lineage (NCBI taxonomy): Eukaryota > Viridiplantae > Streptophyta > Magnoliopsida > Solanales > Solanaceae > Solanum > Solanum sitiens. Next base: position 124,351 of record JABWTJ010000391.1, read on the forward strand.
AATGAGATGGGTGAACTCTTTATAAGGCTTGGGCAATTCCTTTCTTTGAGGCAACTTTTATAATGTGAGTTAGACCTAAGACCTAATTTAACATGGTATCAGAGCCGGACCCGTCTCACCCGATGTTGGGGCCCCCAAAATCAAAAATGTCCACGCACGAGATGCTAAGCACTGAGCGTGAGGTGGAGTGTTAAAGAATGACAAAAATCCACATCGGTGGTTAATGAGATCAGTGAACTCCTTATAAAGCTTGGACAATCATCTTTTCTTCGAGCTAGCTTTTGGAGTGTGAGTTACGCTTAAAACATAATTTAACTGTCCTCAATTGATTAATATTTAAATTATGTTTTTATGTAAAAAATTAAAAATAGAATTATAAATTTCAATTGACAAATGATCCGTAATAATACTACGATCATACTATATAATACGGATATGATGTAGCCTTAGTTTTTAGAGCGCGCTAATTTCGTGCATCAATACAAACATAATGTTTACTTTAATCAATGATAAAATTGTTAGTGTGTTGGTGATGAGTTATCATATTCCTTTTAAGTACACTTTTATCTTGAAAATTTAAGTTATATTTTTACAAGTCTATACTTCATAATATAATGCATACACAATAATATATATATATATATATATATATATATATATATATATATATATATATATATATATATTAATTAATTAATTTATTTATTTATTAACACGATATACACATAAAACAGGTACAGTTAATTAGTATAATGATTGGAGAGAGCATTGTGAAAGAATCTGAGTGGAGAGGGATAATTAATAAAGTAAGTTTGAATGTTAAAAAATTGGAGGTAGTTAAGTTAAAATTTGAAGTGCCATCCAGATCAACCACCCCATTTGATTTGGGGATCTTGTGGAGATTGAGAATATATAAAAACTCTGAAACTAACAGTTGTCACCAGCCATTTAAACTATATTTGTAAAAGGTGAGCGTTGATCTTGCTTCATCTATATAATCAATCAATCATTGGTTCATTTTGTGACAAAGTTATCATTTTAATTTGTTGAGGGCCCCTTATATTAAAGTACTTTCTATATAAGTTGCTCTTTAATTTGCACAAAAAAAAGTTCATCTTCAAACACTACTTTCTTCCACTACTAGCTATTATATCTTGATAGCCAAAAACACAAAGAAGAAGCTGGAAGCTAAGATCAATATAATAATTATATTATGGGCATAGAGATTGAGAAACGTTCAACAGTAGTTGGTCTATCAAACGTTGCAACGTCTGACACTCATGGAGAAGACTCACCTTACTTTGCTGGATGGAAAGCATATGATGAAAATCCATTTGATGAAGTTCACAACCCATCTGGAGTTATTCAAATGGGATTAGCCGAAAATCAAGTAAGTTTTCGATCATCATTATATTATATTATATTTGGCCATGCTATATAAACTTAACATTAAATAATATTTGAACATATATTTCTTGTCTTGTCTTGTATTGTATTATAGGTGTCATTTGATTTGTTGGAAGAATACTTGGAAAAGAAGAAAGACGATGGCGTAGCTGAAATTTCACGATTCAGGGAAAATGCTTTGTTCCAAGATTATCATGGACTTGTTTGTTTTAGAAAGGCAATGGCTAGCTTCATGGAACAAGTAAGAGGTGGAAGGGCAAGATTTGATCCTGATAGAGTTGTTATTACAGCTGGTGCCACTGCAGCTAATGAGTTGTTAACTTTCATTTTAGCTGATCCTGGTGATGCTTTGCTTCTTCCAACTCCTTACTATCCTGGGTAAACACCATATATATATATATATATATATATATATATATATATATATATATATATATATCATATTTTCTCTTTTTACATTTAATTCTATCTCATGATCTAAAAACTTAAACTGTTAAAGATAATACACTTTTATTTAGTTAATTATTATTATTATTATTATTATTATTTGCAGATTTGATAGAGACTTGAGGTGGAGAACGGGTGTGAAAATCATTCCAGTCCATTGTGACAGTTCAAATAATTTCCAAGTTACTCCACAAGCCTTGGAAGAAGCCTACAAGGAAGCTGAATCCAACAACATCAAAGTAAGAGGGGTTCTTATAACAAACCCCTCAAACCCTTTGGGTGCCACCGTTCAAAGATGTGTTCTTGAGGAAATTCTTGAATTCGTTACAAGAAAAAATATCCATCTTGTGTCTGATGAAATCTATTCAGGTTCAGCCTTTTGTAGCTCCCAATTTGTTAGTATTGCTGAAATACTTGAATCCAGAAACTACAAGGATTCAGAGAGGGTACACATTGTGTACAGCCTCTCTAAAGACTTGGGACTCCCCGGTTTTCGAGTTGGTACAATCTACTCATACAATGACAAAGTTGTCACAACGGCAAGAAGAATGTCAAGTTTTACATTGATTTCTTCTCAGACACAACAACTGTTGGCTTCCATGTTGTCTGATGAGAAATTTACTGAGAATTACATAAAGAAGAATCGTGAAAGGTTGAGAAGGAGATATGAAATGATGATTGAAGGGCTGAGGAGTGCTGGGATTGAGTGCTTGAGAGGGAATGCGGGATTGTTTTGCTGGATGAATTTAACTAGTTTGTTGGAAAAACCTACAAAAGAATGTGAATTGCAAGTGTGGAATACAATATTGCATCAAGTGAAACTCAATATTTCTCCAGGTTCTTCTTGTCATTGCTCAGAGCCAGGTTGGTTCAGGGTTTGTTTTGCTAACATGACTGAAAATACCCTACAAATTGCACTCAAAAGAATACATCATTTCATGGAAACAAGGGCCATACGTCAGAAATACTAATTACTCATCATCATTATTTACAATTTCTTTTTTTTTTTGGTTTGGGGATTATTTTTTTTCCAGTTAGGATTGCTACTGGATTATTAATTCCAAGCATTGGATTTTTCCCTCGGGCCTTGTACCTCCGATTGAATTACTCATGGTTCAAGATGTTTGAATATATTTTTTTTCATGTTTCTTCTTTCCTTTATTAAAGTTTTATATTTTCTAAGATATAAATAGAATTATTTACACAATTATATTTATGATTTCACAAAGGATAATAATGAAAATTATGTCTTTGCATTTGTTTTCTAATTAATAGGTGTATTTTACCTCACAAATTAAGTTAATATGAAACAGAGGAAGTACAATACTTCTGTTTACAATTTCATTATTCATAGTTTGCTCCCGATTCCTCTTTTAGTATTAAAAAAAGTCCTAATAATAAATAGGGCAAGTAAAATAGGAAAGGAAGTAGTAATTTTTATGGTTTTGAGTTCCTTTCTTTGAGCAAAGAAACTAGTTAAACGAAGATTGACTTTTAAAAAAGAAATAAAAATTATGCGTATTGATTTTTTTTCAGAACTCAAAACCACAAGTTTGATGCACAAATCAAAAAAGTATTCCCAAACGTGAGTTTTCTATTAATGAGATTTGTTAAAAAGTTGCTTTAAATTCTTTATGCATGTGAACTAAATTTCTCTTTCTCCTTCGTTTACTTTCCTTATCTTTAAAAAAAATTAGTAAAGGTTAGGAAAGTCAAAGCTAATATAATATATGCAATGAAGTTCTTAAATTTTTGTTAAATTATAGTTTGCGTCAATGCCGTGTTTTTTGCCTTGTATCAATCATTTGTAAATATTTAAAAATTAATTGGATCAATTATAAGGTAATTTATAGGTAATTTCTATCTAGTTATATGGTATGAAAAGGAAATGTAAACTATACATTGTCTTAAAATATTATTGTTTAAATTGACATTGATATAAAGTCAAGCTCCTTCACTTGCTACTTTTTTTTTATATGGAAATTGGATGGTGAAGACGTGAGGAAATGATTTTTTTATTAAATGTAAAACATGGAAATATGTATATTTGGTGATGTACTAATGTTTATATATGGTAAATGTAGGCTATAGTAACATAGGAATTGTAGACCTGATTTGTTTGGCTTTTCGATATCGTAGTAGGTTTGAGATGCATAAAAAAAAAATCTGCAAATTAATGAAGGGGAAATTTTCAAAACCAGAATATTATAGCATCTAATAGGAACCCTTGTCAATACTTACAAGAATGACTACCATGCAAAAATATGCATTTAAAAGGGACATTTTACTTGAAACCATGTGTGATGCCTTTTTGTGAAAACTTCATAAAACTCTTATACAATAAGCATTATATCATTCATATACTTAATATAGGCATATTCAATGGTCATACATCATATAAAATCATACATTGCATTTAAGGCATTTTAGGGTCACATTACAGTAAGCATTTTTCTTCTTTACAGTGAACTCTTGTTCCCTTTACAGTGAACCCCTTTCATTCTAACTCCTTGACCTTCCAAGTAATCCTCTAGTGATACTTGGTGCAATGCATGAATAACGTCCCATTCCACTATCCTCACTCAAGCATCACCTTAGGACCCCAAGGGAATCATACATGTAACCTTTCAACTCAACATATACATTGATATAGGACCTTTTCATATAACAAGGCACATACTTCACATTACACTTAATATAAGACTTTACTCACAATTCTAATCTAAGTCTACTAGTGCAATGTACATGTGAAACCCCATAACCTCACACATACTTAGTAAACCTATCATAAGACCACAAGCATCATAACATGTACTTCATACATTAAAATGACAAGCATAGACATCTTCATTCATGCCAAGCAAGACCTTCATAATGTAGTCATTAAGACCAACTTTATGCACATAAGAATAAGATCACTTCGTGTAGATCCATTTGGACTCATACTATGCATATCATCACAACAAGTAGACAATACTATAATGTCATGCATAAAGACGTAAACATATACATATACATTTGGAACACATTCCTAGAACTTCCTTCAAGAGCTACTTGTGCAATGCATATGTGAAGTCTCATACCCCCACCTACACTAAGCAAACTTCCCTTAGGTTGTCCTAGTTAGGGTCCTAGTCATTTACTTTCATTGTCCATTATACTTTAGGGAAACTATAGCCTTAACCGACTAAGACTATGGGTGCTAAACATGAAATTTGGTGTTGTAGAGCCTTACACCAAAGAAAAGTGCTCAACTTAGCCAAACTAGAACATTAACACATTCTAGCATACTAAGTGAAATCACTTGCTATATCCTATGTGGCAAGCATAGTTATGGAACTTGGAGGTATATGTGGAAACCCTCTTTATTCCAAATGGGGCATTGTAGTTATCCACTTATGGAAATATCACTCTATGCCCGTTGGGATATGAGGCTAACCACCTCGTGAGGACTATGGTGTCCTACCTTCCTACAATGGGAAGGAACACCCCTCATCTTCAAGTTCACTCGGTGCTAAGCTAAGTTCCCTTTATTGAAAGCTTTTATTACATTATTTTATAAAACATAGGCTTTTAGGAAATTCACTCCTCATATACTTAACTCATAGGTCATAGATTAGAGTTCATCAACCTATATCACGTGAGAAACCCTTTCATAGTGACATAGCATATTCAAGCACTATCTAGTTTAGGGTACACTTGAGAACACCTTTCAAGGCCACTCTATTGACTAGATCATCATACATGTGTGTGTATACATATATGTGAGCAAACCTTTCACATAACACCTTTAAACCACACATAATCATACTTTACTTTATTCATACATAAGAGTGTAGGTGTAACTATATGAGCAATCCTTTCATATAAACACATTTAGACACTATGCACATTCATACTTCATCCTATCATATACTTAACATCATAGCATATAATTCATATTCATAACATGTTCATGCATTCCTATTCATGTACTTAGAAGACCAAACCTAGGAACTATCCTATCAAGGCACAAATGTGCAATGTATAGACAAGGACCTATACCTTTGCCCATACTAGTATACCTATCAAGTCATCCTAGTCAATGATACATCACATACTAGCATAGGCGACACACTAACTTCACATTACACTTAAGTCTCCTAACCTTAGCTATTCACATATTCATATAAGGGTACATAGGTAAGGGGTCATCCATAATTCACACTTCATCTTTGGAAGCATATAGACCATACCATAACATAGACACCCACATGTTCATAATATTGATAATACAATCTAGACAATAGGCTAGAAAGGAACTAGGCATGAAACTTCACATTGGGTGATCATCACCACTACACATTCATACCACAATTGCATTTAAGGCCATGATCACATCACATATATAATAAAAATAATGTAAACATCTCCACCATAAGTGGACCATACCACACAATGCCATACAAGGCTTCATCAATTAACAATTCTATAGAAAAGTAGAGGGGAAGAGCCATTCTTACCAATTCTTCAACCTTTGATCATCATTGATCAATACACCTTTTTCTTCAATAATTCATGTATAAGGAAGTAGATAAATGTACTTTAAACGAAGTCATGCACAAGCCACTACAAGATCATGCTACAAACTAGTACACTACATCACCAATTCACTAGAAAAGTTGATAGACATAGATCACTCACCAATTTCCCTTGCCTTGATCATCAATCATAATTCATCAAAAATATACATGTAGGGCAGTATCTAAAAAGGTAACAACCTAATCTAAATCATGCTTCATCTACCCTAGAATTGAGATCACATCATGTACATATCATTATCAATATATAGGCTAGAAGAGTGTAGATCAATCTTACCAAAACTCCCTTGCTTAAATCATCAAGGATTCATACCCACAATTCATCAATACTATCAATATAAGGCAGTAGCTCCAATTATCTTTACATAAACGAAATCCTACATTCATGCACTATAGGGTCGAGATTACAGTGACTATCATTCTTTAACAATCGATAGGAAGTAGAGATCAAGTCTTCAAGCATCAATCCACATTGGACCAATAACACATAATTCATCATCACATTACATCATGGGCAGTAGCTAACAATCAATCTAACATAATTGAATCACATTAAAATCCTTGTAACATCAAGATCATAATACCCAATACAGAGGCTTAAAACGAGACTTTGAAGGGAGCATGGGTTCATCATGCAATTGAATTGAAAATCACTTCATAATCAATACATTAACATCAATTAATCATGAGAAAGCCTTTGAAAATGTTTTAAGAAAGAAATCATTGCTAGATTGAAGAATACACAATTTGATCATGAAACTTCTTTGAAAACTTTGAAAGGAACTCTCTAGATGAAAGATCATCTAGATATGAAGGATCACCATACCTTTGTTAGATGAAGGAACCACTAAATATTCATGAAGAATCCATGGGAATCAAAGCTCCAAGCTGTTCTTGAGCTTCATCTCCAATGGAGGTTTCTAGAGAGAGTTTGGTATGAAAGGGAAGTCTAATTTTGAGAATTGAATTGGGAATGGGGTTGTCACATTTTTATCCAACTAAATACACCAAAAAATAACCAAATAAACCAACTAGGGTCAGGTTAGGACGTGGGGTGAATTTCCCATTCACCCCATAATGAAACAGCGTGCAGGGCAGTTAATTTGCACGCTGCATCGACGGACCCATCGACGCCCAGTAGGTCCATCGACGGACCGTACTGCAGGCCGTCGTTTGGGTCTGGGGCTTGACAAATGCCTTGAGACTTCACCAGGATAAGTCCCAATCGATGCCTCACCATCGACGGGGCGTAGGTGAACCTTCTGGCCGTCGATTGAGGGTTGTTTGGCAGTGTCTTGGCGGACTTTGGGTCCTCCTTGAGGGCCTTTTGCGGGGCCCTTGGGGAGTCGTACCCAAACGTTTCTAACTAAATATACACCTTAACATGTCAAGAAACTTCCACATCAGTTTCACCCAAAACAAACACTCGCAACATGTCCAAACATTCTAGGCACACTCAAGACACACATGCACGTCGCAAGGGCTAACTTTCGAACCTCTTGGACGTTCTTGGACATTTGACTTCCAAATGACTTCAAATAAATCGTGCATACTTTAAAACACTTAATTAACATGTTAACAAGCTTACAGTCACATGTGAGGCTCTAGACACCCTAAATCATTTTGAGGGTCTTACAACTAGAAGTTGCCTACGTCAAATCATTAATCAAAACATAGAAAATTAGAAGCAAGAGAGGAAACAAACCCTAGTTCAAGAACACAACAAGTTTCCATCAGTTCTGGACCTGAAATCCGAAGATTTCTCCATGGAGTTTGTCACCAAGTATGTGATTTCACTACTGGGTTCCTTTAACCCATTGGGTCCCTAGATTTCAGTCTGATTCTTGATTTCCTTATCATGATTAGACCTAAGATTTCTAGAACTTCAACAGATTATCATGAATTAGTTAGTTATATGTTCCAAATAAGATTACCATGTTATTACTCGATTTATTACGTGAAGTTTAGAACCCTAGTTATATATTTCTTTAGTTCTTGAATTACACATGTTAGGTCAGATATTTCAGTTACTTCAGATATACATGCCTTAGTATTTGAATGAATCATTTTCAGATTAATTGTTGCATTCTCAGTTTGAATGTTTAGATTTGAGCTATCCTATATTTTTAGAAACTTAGTCATAATCAGTTAACTACTTAATTCATTGGGAATAACATAATACCGAATTGGACTAGGGTTCAGCGTATCCAAATAGTCTCAGAAATACTAGCCACGTAGGTTGTAAGTCCCCTCCATGGGCATCAGTTTAGTGATCACGCCAGTATGTCTCTATACCTTTGGCAGGGTATATTGGGTCCTCTCGATAGGAAGTATACATCGGACTTCACATTTAGTTCATGTGGTTTTATTGTTTGTTATTAGTAGCTTTCGCAATTCAGTCAGTCTCTATTGCGTTGACCATATTTATAGTTCAATCAATATTCAGTTTCAACATGTTAAAATTTGGTCATTGCATCCAGTTAACTTAACATTCAATATATCATGTTCAGAATATTATACTTACTTTTGTGCTTATTCAGTTATTTATTATTTCAGCTTTAATCTATCATACATGATCATTACCTTTCAAGTACTGACGCATACGTGCGCTACATCTTCTCGTGATGTAGGTTCAAGTTCTCAACATCAAGATCTCGCTTAGATCGATTCCTGATCTTCACTTCAGCAGAATCAGTGGTGATTCCTCATTCTCCGAGGACAATAGTCATGAGTTTTTTTAAAAAGTATTTTTAGTTGTTTAGTTTCAATTTTGCTAGACTTAGCTGGGGCTTGTCCTAGCATCTCTAGTCAGTTAGAGGCTATTTTAAGACAAAGTTGGTTTTAGCTTAGTATTGAGTTAATATCTTCTTTGTATTAAACTCATTAATTTTTATATATCTCAATTATAGTATATGGATATTCCCCATCCCTTTCATTTTATTTATGATTCAGCTTACGCATCAATTTATTATCTTTAGTATGCCTATGACATGCCAACAGGGTTAGCTTGGGATCACTTGTGGTCCTAAGTCCCGTTTCCACGTCTCGACGGTAACTCGGGGCGTGACTGTTTTATTCAGAAAATATATTTTTATTGTTTGAAGACTTAATTTTAGAGTCGCCACTTAATTTTTAAAGAAAAATCAAGAAAACTATTCCTCCAATTGACTAAACAAGAAATCAACTTGAAAGGGTTTTTAAAGGGGGTTCGGGGGTTCTTATTAACATGTTAGGAAGGTTTTAAAAGCATCTAAGACGTCCGCTTACTTACGGTTATCCAACAATTAATTTATTTGGCAAAAAACTTAACTTAATTCATTTTTGAAATCCTTGAAATGTCGACTTACTATCTGAGATTTCTAACTTTCAAAATTTATTATTATTATTATTTTTTTTTTAAAAATCTATTTAGACTATGTTAATTTAACTTAAATTGTTAAAACGAGATAGCGTTTTACGGGGATTTTGAATTTTTCCGACCCTAAGACTAACGGCAAATAATAACAAACATATAAGCGATAAAGTAAAAGAGAGAGAGAGAGTTGGGTTCAAATCCGGTTCTGTCCGCCTGGACCGGCGTTTGGACCCATTTGTTTTGGATTTTTGACCCATTTCAATAGTACCTGTCCTAAACTAACAAGGCAATAATATTAAAAAATGACAAGAGCTTAGGCCCAAAATAATAAAATACAATATTTGAAATAAATATGGACTCTTGGCCCAAAATCTTCAACTCCTTGGTTTGTTTTGAATTTTCCAACTTCGGGCACATGTACGTCGGTTTTGAATGGGCTTGAGTCAATGAAAGAAACTTGAGCCTTGATGACTCTCTTGAAAAGCAAAGGAGAAGACGACAGGTGAACTCAGATTGGCGTCACATGTGGCAAAGAGAAAGAAAGAAAATTAACAGAGTAACCCCAATTAAAAGAAAGAATAAACTGAGCACCATTTACAACCAAAAAAAGAACCATTTAACTCAAACTAAGCAATCCTTCATTAACCGACTGAAAGATGGAAATTTTCTAATATGATCAATTTGGCTGATGCTACACACAAGTGAAAACAAGTCCCATAACCCTTCAACCCTTCAAGGGACCCACAGATGACCAGCAAACAAAGTAAATAATAATAAAAAATAATCACACTTAAGGAAATTATTTGTCAGAGGCCATGCTGAAAGGAATAATATGCTATTGTTTCAAGATCACAAAATTACTCTTTTGTTAAACAAACACCACAACCACTCTTTTGGAGCTTTAAAAAATCAACAATTGTTCTACGCAAGGGATATACAATTCGAGAGATGACATTAAATAATGACCACATGACTCTGAACAAACCAATCATACCTAACAATAGCAAATAATCAGTATTATGCTGATAGCGAGTAACGGAGAGTGACAAATATTTTTTTTTAAAAAAGCAAACAATCCTTAAATTGACATGTCGATAAATATAAATGAACTAACATTCTCCTCTAAGCTAATAGTGACTCCAAATAAAATAGAAAGAGACGTTCCATGCTTCCTTACGACTAAAAAAAAGGGTAAACAATTCATGTAATACTAAAAAGGGTAAAAGTTTAAACATATGATGTTCACAATACTAATGTTTGAGAGGTAAGACATAGAAATCATATAATTTTCATACAAGTCCAAATCAAGACATGGGTTAGTTCTAACAGTTTTCTATTGCACCAAATGAGCAATTTACAACAACTAACACTATACCCAACTAATCCTTTCGTGCCATTTCAAGAAATCTGGAAACAGAACTCATGCTAACCTAATACTCTCTTAACATGCAAAGATGAACTCTATTTTAGCCGAAATTCGAAAGTATACTTATACTAAAACAAGATCAAAATCAGCATTGAAGCTACACTAACCCTAACAAGAAACTCTCTATTCATTTATGAGAGAACAAACCCACTAGCCATACCGATATGAACCAAAATTTCCAATCTACACTCGAAACTATTCTAGAAAAACAACAAAATAATCACTTTAGAACTTCAAGACATATAGCCTAAAACAAGAAAGTGTTTCTACAAATAGAAACTGGACAGAAACAAAAAGATTTCAGCAAACAGAGAACAATATTCAACAAATCAAAATAAGAACATTATCGAATTTCCAGTTTCTGGTCACTTTCGTAAAAGTGACGACAAATAGAAAAAAATATGCGGCAACAAGTTCACATTCAAGACACATAACGACCACGACTTAGAGCAAAGACCCACAACTTTCAACTATATTGCAACCGATTTTGACGAAATAAGTTGAAAACACACATATCATGTCAAATACTAGCATACCAACAGTGACAAACAATTAATGGACATATAAATAGAAACCTTTCTTATCCTCGAAAGATCACGTCGAGATGAGGCAGAGGCGAGATAGTAAAGGAAGGTGTACCTCTTTTGAAGCAGCGAGCTGGACAATGACGAGCAGGAGACGACCACCTCTACCACACGAAAATCAAATACAAACGTGGATTAAGAAATCTGGACAGAAAGTTAAATCCAGATACCACAACTATTATATCTACCCTTTCCGAAGTATATTTTATGTGTATTTAAACACCAATGTTCCAGCAACTCTTTATGAATTTTTTCTGCCAAAAATGAAATTTCCAGCCCCTTTTTACTCCTCTGTTTTCTGACTTCTTTTGAATGTATTTGGTTGTTCTACCATTCCCCAGTCTCTCCACTATTTCCTTTCAATATTTTCTCACAAAAATCCCCATTTTTTCTTCATGAATAGGAAGAGACCTTATATAGCGGGGGATTAGGGCTACGATTTCTTTTTGGGCAAACTCGGAATCCTCCCAAATAAAAAATCCCCATTCAAATGTGGTTGTACCAAAAGTTTTGCAGTCAAGACAAAAAGGTGAAAGTGACGCGGACGGTCTTGATCGAATCAATAGTCCTTGAGCTTTTGTGTGGCTTCATCTCGCGCTACGAGGACGAACAACGCGACTGCAACGGTACGAAGGAAAGGGACGGGAAGAAGAAGACAAAAATCTAGCAAACTGGCCTCTGCTCCTCGCGTGCTCTTCCGTCTATCGTGCTACTGTTGTTTGCTTTCCGTCTATCTTCACGCCGTTTGGGGTCATTATCGCTTGTGAATTTTGACGATGCTCCTGTCGTTTCTGGGTTTTCCTTGAGAAGAGAAAAGGTGGGCTGGACCAGGTTACATGAGTGGGCTGCTGAAAAATAAATGACTGAAGAAAAGATGTTGGTCCGCTGGAAAATTAGGAAATGCCTAACTAAAACGGTCCTAAAAAGGGAATAAGGTAAGGGCTGCTGAAAATTAGAGAAAGGGCCCAAAATTAAAGTCTTTTGAGTTAGTAAATCAGCCAAATTGCATTTACTTGGTGATTTCGGCCGAATTAAATGAATAAGATAAATTAATATAAGTTAATTAATAAGCTTCTTAATCTTAACGAAATAAAATAATCGACTTAATAATAAAACAACTAATACAAAAATGTAAGCTATTATATAACTAAACTAATTAGTAAAATATTTAAGCAAAGTAAAATCCTTTTGAGACGATTTTCGAATAAGCATATAATATATTAATTATATACATAATTATGTAAAATATATATATTATCTAAAAATTATTTTAAAAAATGACAAAACTATTCAATATAACGCAAATTTTACATTTTTTCTTAAAATTTTATTAAACTAATTATTTTAAATTGTTTGGAAATTAAGAAGCTCGTGAATTAATTCATATCGGGGAGGGTCAAAATTGGGTGTCAACAGTGACAAACATGGTTACCAATTAACCCATCATTTGTCCTTGAGTGATAATGGATTGGGTCGTTACTGTAGATATTCCAATTAACCCATTATTTGTCCTCAGATGAGTATCTAGGAGGAAAGAAGATAGACAAATTACTTATATTCGTAGCACAAGTTGTGACCAAGTCAAGGATGCGCTCCACTCTACGCAAGTGGTACAATGCTACCACAATCCACGTACCCAATAATACCGAAATAAGAAATTTGAACGCATGAAGCCAGAACAAAAAATATATCCTTTTCTATGTACATGATCCAATTTAATGATATGTTGTCGCCATAACAACTAATCGAGAATCAAAAAGGCTAAACGAGGGAGGGGAATGGGATTTTATGCCCATTTTTCTTATTTCACTCCCAAAAATCTTTCAATTATCTATGATCACTACACCCAGATTTTCCAAACCAAGGTATACGTCGTGCTCCTTACTCCTTTTACTTTAATATTGTAGTAACAGTGAATGCATGCTAAGAATTAATAGAGTAATATAGGGTTTGAGTTGATATTTGAATTTAGAAAACAACTTAATTGATTGTCAAAATTCTCTAAGCATGGGGCTTCATTTTATGTTTATAACAGTAACACAACATTCTGAGCTTTAGGATAACAAGAAATAAGGTTGAAAGTTGGTCGAAAATGGTGGGAGAAGATGAAGGTTGTTCTTGGTTGAAACATATATTTGGGCACGATTTAGGAGTTGAAATGCCCAGATTTTGCATATTTAGGTAATAAGGTCAATTTAAGAATACTTATATGTAGAATATTTGCGTAATACAGAAGTTGTTGGGCCAAGAGAGCCACTGACGCCCCTTGGAGGTCTAAAATCATGAAGTCCATCATAAAAACCTTGCATCTCACTATAGAAATTCTACTATAGTAGGTAACTGCCAACTATGATGCTCTTCACAAGCGCAATAGTGCCACTTTTACTACTATAGTGACACCTTGGCTGCTTTAGCGGAAGGGAGAACGTATTGCAGCCTTGGAAGCTTCCCAAAAGTAGATTTTATCTTTGCACACACTTATTAGGATGAAATTGTGTTTCCAAACCCACATTTCTTATGCTATAGGCTATAAAATTGCAAGAATTAAGGGCCTCAACGGACCTTATGAGATATTTCTTGATGCTACTAGGAAGGCAAAATTATGTGAGATCCGACAAATGAGTTTTTGTCTTGAGAGGGGTTTTAAAATGAGGGGAGTGGATGAACAGGCTAGCACCTTCTACAGCTGTATTTAAGAGTTTGATGAGGTCTTTTAATGGTGGCTCCTCCCTTCTCATAGTGCGGCGGACATTGGAGTTTTATGTAGATACATATAATTGTATGTGATTCTTCCAACCCTACCATCTGTATTTGAGGAGTGGAATTCCTCGTGGATGTCTAGTCCTTAAATCAGGTGTTGTACGTGCCAGAGGTTCCATATAAGATCTAAAAGGAAAAGATGAGGGATATGAACATAACCTGGTTGCAAGACATGCTTGGGGAAGAAAAATACTAGAAAAAGGTCAACTGATTTAGTATAGGTTGTTTTACCTGTCAATTTTTGTTTGCTTGGTTCCTGGAGATGGCTAGCACTGGTGGGTCAGAGGATTTGTCTGTTAGGGCAGGGTAACCTCTACAACGTGACTTATCCTCGGTCCATGGTGGTAGCTTACACCATAGTTAGGATACTTGTGAATGTGGGGGAGGGGCAGAGTGTGTCATAGTGGAAGGATTTCTTCGGGTGGCTAGAAGAATCCCCCTTTTCTTCTTTGCCTTGTATTTGTGATTTGCAGATAGGAAGGGGTGACCTTGAATGATACAGACTATGGCGTGGAAAAGGACAGTATGTTAAACCTCTTACTAGTGAAGAAGACACCCTACCAAGTACCGAAGAAAAGAAAGATAGGTGAGGCGAGAAACAATCGAGTCGTAGCGGGTTGATAGAAGGACATGGATGATGATGACGGCCCTACAACCCATGCTACTGAGTCCTAACCCTTGCTTTTTAGCAGCCGCCCTGATGAGGATCTAAGTTTTCTTACGAGGTTTGTGGAGACTGATTCTGCCGGACCCTCAGCCCTATCCACTCATTTCCAAAATATAGTTGGGCTCCAAGGGGATCTTGATACTGAGAGGTGGAGAGGGCTCTCCTAAGACCCGTCTACTAACCCTTATGTGGAAGAAAATAATGGTCATGTTACATTGCATGGACCTAGAGTAGGAGCTTCCCAATTGGATCCAGAGGACTTGGAGGAGTTTCCCTTTACGCATGAGCCCGATGTAAGAGACCGCGCCACATGATGGTTATTAAGGAGCATAATCTTGCCTTGTTTCGGCATAAAATATCTTTACTTTTTTCTTATTTTTGGTAGAACATGGACGCTTGTTTTTGGAATTTTATAATCCCTCTATTTATGCTAGGATGTTTGGAATGAATTTCTGTTGTTTTTCTGCATAGATATGAACTAAACAGGTGATAAAATTGACTTTTGAATAAAAGGAAAATAGGGGAAATAAACATAGTTGACTCACTTATTCTCCCCACTATAGAGACTAAGCACCGCTATGGTGACATCTACTACGGAGAGAAACCTTTCGCCATAGGGGGAGCGATATAGTGGCCTAGCTCCACTATGGCATCCCCAACGAGCATAAGTCAAAATTTTGAAATGCAGCAATGTTTCCCCATCCCATATCTATACCAACTCTTTGAACACCTTACCATTAACAATGCAAGCGCAAACCATTTCCAAACACAAATGTCAGAGTCATTCGCATCATAAGATCATTGCAGGCTCTAGTATCTTACCCAAAACACAAAATAAAGAACTTGCACCACATTATCAATGAATGAATATAAAATAATGTTGGAGAAGACATCATATTATCACATACATGCTATCATAGGAGAACATTCCTTCCCATGGTTCCCAAAAATTACCGACTATCCTAAAACCAGAGTTTCCCCACAGTCCCAAATTATCCTTTTCTCTTTACCATTTAGCCCGTGCTAGTTTAACACAACACTTCAAATCATTACTAAAACCATACAATTTTAGGAGTGGACTACACCAAAACATGCTCGGTAAATCACATAACACTTTCAAATATTCAGGAAATTATACTTCACACATAGACAATTATTCAAAAATTACATTGCATATGATGTAACACCTCAAAAATTGAAAAGGGTCAAGTTTTTAAGGGAAACTGCTAAAATTTTAAGTGAAGATGGTTCTACGAGTCTTACCTACGGCTCATAGGAAAATCTTCAGGATGTAATAAGGAATTCATAGACGTTGAGTTGGATTCTTAGAAATTCAACTTTTTGAAGTTTGACCTGTGAGTGAGTATGATGGGTTGTCGTTTAGACTACGGGTCATATATGGGTTCCGTAGAAGGATCCAAATGTGGAGAAATTTTGGACTTAAACGTGTATTCTAAGGATGGGTTCTACGGACCATAGAAAGATATCATTGAATTGAAGGTGAATTTAAGCTTTTTTTAGTTGGTTCTATGGTTGACCGGTACATGCCACAGGAGTTTCTACAAATCATAGGTCCAAATAGTAGGTCCGTTTGGAAATTATTTTTGAAGGGTATTTGGGTATTTTCCTATCCATTTAATTCCTGTAATATATTGTTTAGATAATAATTTTAAGTCCTATATCTACCGTTGTATTCCTAAATCTATCCAAACCCTCTCATTCTCTCAAATTCCCAAAATCCATCCAAGTTCGTCCCCTCCGAATCCTCTTAAGCTTCAAAGGAGAAATCTAGGGTTCAAGCCCCAAGTCTCCTTTTTCCTCTATTTCTTTTGAAAAGTTTATCATCAAGGTATGTGAGATTTACCAATGAGTTTCATTCACTCGTAGAGTCCCAAAATATTGATTACTTTTTCATCCAATTCTCTATGGGTCAATTTGTTATGATTCAATTACTTGATTTTGATGTTACTATGAATTTTTTGATTGAATTACATATTTTCCATTTTATTTTATATGGACTTAAGCATTAGTCATGATTTTGAATATGAATTTATGAAGATATGAGTTTATGAAGAAAATTAAGAACTTATGAATGGTGATTTATAAAAGCGTATGCATGATTTAGAAATATATGTTTTATGATGTAAAGGTTGCTTTTAGGAAGAGTATCAATGAAATTGTGAAAGGTTTTCTCACATATTAAGAAATCATGATTTGGTGAAAGGTTTTCTCACACGTATGATTCATGATTTAAGGAGCTGCTCTATGATGATTTAAGATTGGATTAATAACTTAATTATGATTTTCCATGTATGATATTATGCTTAAGAAATGACTATTCCGTTAGAATTTAGTTTATCACCGAGAGAACTTTGAGGTGGAGGCTCAAATAGGGTAGTTTCTAGTAGCAACCTCTACTTTCAAACTATGTACCCCCATAGGATTGTCTTAAATGACCTAACTTGTAGATCCTCAAATAGAATATGAATCATGATACGAAGTTCTACTTTGTCAAGTAGACTCTCCCTTGACGATGTGAGAGTTTCATCGGATTCCATTGTTATAGCTTGGATTGTCTATTACCAGCTAAAGCTAATGTCCCACAAAATGAACTAATTTACTTCAAAGGTTTTATGAAGCGTTAATTATGATTTTAAGATGTAATGATCATGTTTATGATTCTTCTTTGTAGGTTTTAGTATGTTTTCACTTGGTCATGCATATCATGTTTTTCGTATATGTCCTATTATGATCATATTTTCATGTTTTTATGCATATCCCTCATACTTTGTATATTCCATATACAAATGCATACTTGTACCTACATGATTTAATAATGTAGAGTGCGATACTTCTCTTCCTCCTCCTCGTGGCTAGTTGCTTGATCGATTGTTGAAGAATTGGTGAGTCCTCATGTTCCGAGGAACATGTCACCTTTACTTTATTTCTTATGTTTTAGTTTTTTAACATTGTATGTGGTGTACGGGTTACATCCCAACTAATTCGTTTGACGTAATAGATTGTCTTGTCAAGACTATGAGTAGATTTCTGCTTTTATTTCAAACTTTGTCATTATATGAGATTCTCTACTTTTGTCTATTACTTATATTATTAATAGGATACCATGTCAAAATTTGAAGTTCTCCTCTCCATTTAAATGCTTATTTTAAAAAGATCCAAATTTATGCCTTTTATGTTTGGTTCTAATTGTTTCCATGCCACTATATTATATTTCATGTATTTTTTCCAACTATATAAATTTTACTGTAAGCAAGGTTTTAAAAAGAATAGAAAGAAAAAGAAATTTGTCTTTTTTCTGATGAATATTTTTTATAAATTAGGCTATATATATATATATATATATATATATATATATATATATATATGCATGAGTACAATATATCCACACGTATACTATATTTCATCCTAACTGAAAGTTGCACGGATACAATATTTGATTGTAACTGTATGTGTGTGGCTAACTGTAGATGTATACGTATGTGTTTTTGTCATGATGCAAAAGTCGAGGTCATGATTGTGCACACTCGGAGAACCTCAAAAATTCTGTGTTAGCCAAAAGAAAAACTCATACGACACTACCAAAGGAAAAGCAAGCTACAACCGATAAGAAAACAACAAAGAAGTTCCAAAAACCTAGTAACACAAGTATAGGGAACATCTAATACATTTCTAGATTCTTAAATATACCTAAAGTATTCAAAAGGAAATTAAAGAATATAATGATAGATGAAGACCAATGGCGATCCAAAAAATAGGATCTCACCACAACTCCAAATGAGAAGAAATCGCTAGATCCGATCAACCGTTATGAAGAATACCCTGACTAGGATCCAGAGAAAAAGTATAATATAAGTATGGGTGAGTACAATCCACATATACTCAACTCAGTAGGTTAGACCGAGTGATTATAAGCAAATAATCATACTTAAGAAATAACTAATGCAACTCTTCCACATGCACACAGAGAAATCCCATTTCGCATCGCTGCCACCAATTTATTTAGTACGAAGCGAATAAGATAAAGGTATAATGTTACGATTAATACACAACAAAGCTGGTCAATGCAATGCAATGAGATGAAATGATGCCGTAGAACCAATTTTGTCGGACAACCGTCGTGACACCTTGCTGAACATTAGCTTCCAGATAAGAACCATGTGGGACTAATAATACATGTACCAATCTCAATACCTCATCAACTTTCCACCTAGATCGTGGTCAAGGATAAAAGTAAGGTGTTTCATTTATTTTCTCAAAAAATAGTATTTCTCCACTTTCTCATATTTCCATCAATAATGATATGCTGAATGAGGATGAATCCATATAAACACATACAACACAAAAGCATTACCATTTCATCAGACACACAAGGTCGTTTCAAGGCAAACCTTTCGAACGTCATGGACGTTCTTGGACTTTTGACCTCCAAACTTCATGAAACTTTACACACTGCCTATAAACACTATTATTACTCATATAAGGAACTAATAAGATCATAAGACACACATATAAGCACATAAAAACACATGAGGCACATAGGTGACTAGTCGTCGAACGTCTTGGTCGTCTCTTGACGTTTGACTTCTATATCACTTAAATATTTAGACACTGCCTCATTACAACATTATAACATTTTAGGACCTTAGACCATCATGACAAACATGTTAGGCTCTATTTTCACCTAAGTCGTTTTAGAGGTGTCACATTCACTCACACTTGGAAAATATTCGTCCTCGAATGACACTTGCCACTCTCCGAACACTTCCAAGAGTAGAGATTCAACTAACAGCTCTTAACCATATAACGTAACACATTATACAATGCACAATCTAGGAGAAAACATCGATTTCACAAAATCAAGAGACTCACAACACTACAAGAAGCTAGAAGCAATTCCACGACTCATCATTCCATAAGACTCACATTCTTCATTTCAAATAACATGAACTCCTCTTACATTCATTATCATACTCATATACATCAGTTCTATACACATTACAAAAAGTTTCAACCAAAGAACAATTTATGCAATTTTGCAAAAATTTTATAGTGAGCTAAATTCCCTGGTAGTGGACATGCTTCAATTTTTCAAAAATGCAAAATTTAGACAATTGATGATAAATACATGAAAATATGATAGATAAAACCATATTAACACATTTTACAAGATAATCATAACTTCATGAAATGCACCATGCAAGGAATCAATGAAATTCAATTCCAACAAGACTCCTAATCACAATGCAACATCCAACATGCTACTATGACCATCTAGCTCCTCTACACACCATACTCCCCCACGTTGAAGGAACTTATAAAACAAAAGAGAGAATACTAGAACTTACCATCATCATCATCCTCATCCGGCTTTGATACTCCAGCTCGGAGTGCATACAAGTGATTCTTCTTTGGAGCATCACCACCCAGAACACTTGGAGGAACTTGATTGCCTTCCTTTCCTCTAGAAGCAATAGTAGGACAATCCCTCACCTTGTTTCCATCCTTACCTCAGCCAAAGAAACTCCCGGTACCCAATAGACATTGCCCATAGTGTTTCTTCCCACATGTAACACAAGTAGGCTTACCACCTTGAGAACCACTACCCTTCTCAAGTTTGACCTTAGGAGCACTAGGTTTATCTTGATTTGGAACGCTCTTCTTAAACCTAGATTGGTTTTGCTCACTAGACCCACCCCTTTTTAAGTTTCTAGAAATCCTATCTTATTTAGACTCCTCAATGGATTGAGCATACACCATGAGTCTAGATAAAGTCATATCATCATGGAGCATGGACGTACCACATTCTTCTTTCACAAGGTCGGCAACACCGGTCACAAACCTACTCATCTCATCCCTAAGGTTAGACACCAAGGATGGAGCATACCTAGACAACATAGTGAACTTCAAAGAGTACTCTTCAACACTCATATTGTGTTGCTTGAGGTTAATGAACTCGTCAACCTTCACCTCCCTCGTCTAAAAGGGAAAGTACTTTCCTAAGAAAGCCTCCTTAAACTCTTCCCACTCTATAGGACCCGACTCAACCGGCCTATTATTTTTCCATTGAGTGTACCACACTTGAGAAACCTCCCTCAATTGGTACGAAGCTAACTCCTCCTTCTCCCTAGAAGTCACCCCCATGGCACTCAACACCTTATAGACACCATCTAGGAACTCTTGGGGATCTTCTCCCACCTTAGAGTCAAGAAAGATAGGAGGATTCATACTCACAAAATCTCTCAATCTATATGTCATAGTGCTCTCCACAACATTCACTCTACGCTCAATACCCCTATTCACATGGGTAGTCAAGGCTCGGGATAAAGTAAGTAAAGCCTCTTTAATCTCCCCATTAGTCATTTTCGGCTGAACCACCGAAACATCATTACCTCTTTCAACAATAGGGCTTGAGAATCTCTACCACCTTAAGCCCCTTGAGCACCTTGAGCACCTTGAAGAACTTGCTCAACTTGGTCGACTTGAGGAGGAATCTCCTCATTCATATCATTCTCCTCAACTCTCCTAGCTGGTGTCCTCCTCATATTCATCTCCTATAACACAAGGAAAACCACAAGAAAAGAACACTTGTACTTTTAAATCTCTACGACACGAAATAGGAGTAGAAAAAAAGGGAAACTCTATCGCCCTATAGCCTCTCGCTCATAGATATGTCGCGACTCACATTAATGAACAAGACTCTACTAGACGTGAGTTGTTGAGACTTTTGGATTCCTAAGACCACTTTCATAACCTATGCTCTGATACCAAGCTTGTCACACCCCGAGAGCACACCCTAGAAGATATGGCACTCTCGGAGTGTGACTCGTTGTGCTTGAACTCCGGAGGTCTTGTACCATCCCATCTCGTATCATTCATCGCATTTACATATATGAAAAGTAGTGTGGAATTAAAACTTTTCACAACATTTGAATAATCTTTTCAAAATACCATTCATATAAAACCAAAAGAAATACTTAGTCTCATGTCATCAAATCTTAGACTCAAAATATACTTGGGACAGGGCCCATACAATCAAATATAGTACTACTAAGTCTATTGCAATGCGTTAATAAAAGAACTCTAAGGATAGTGATTCCCTCGAGTCAAATTAGGACATACTTCAACCTTGGTTGAAAGATCCTATAATCCAAGCGTTGCTTCAAAAGCACCTTCACCTATGAATCAATTTAGATATAGATAAAAGTATGGAATTAGTACACACACATGTACTAAGTATGGCATAATGTATAAAATCATGATAACGGACATTTAATGAAACTATGGTCTTTTTGATTAATACATCATAGCATAAGCATAAGAACAACATTTAACACCTTAGAAACATATAAGACATCACATAAGCATTTTACCACATTTTAAGAAATATTACAGTAAACCATGCTAAGTTACAGTAAACTAATTCAAGCTTCACAGTGAACTCATTTTGCATACAACCCTCTCACTAAAGGTTATCCTAAGACTCACTTAAGTAAGACAAAGAGATACCACCCATACACCCTCTTTAAGAACACCTAAATGATCATTAGGACTACCTATAATGAGATGAATACACTTACAATAGACCAAAACACATAACATATAGAATATTACATTCTCCTCACCAAGGTTATCAGAAGACTTACTTAAGTAATTCAAGAAGAGAACGCCCATACACCCTCTCCAAGATTACCTAAATAATCCTTAAGACTTCCTATGTTTAGATCATGTCTAATTTATCAACCAACTTTCCTATCTAGATTCATTCTTAAGATTTCCCTAGGTAAGACATTAAGAGACCATCCTTTATGCCCCCTTCACACTTTAACTAGTCCATCCTTAAGGTCACTCTAGACTAGGTACTTATTCATTTACATGCTTTCTAACTTAATTCATTACTTTATTAGTTCATTAAGAGACATTCAACATATAAAGAAAATCAAGTAATGGTCTTGGAGAAGACCTACGGACTCACTCACTAACATCTTCAAAGCCCAATTGTGCCATGTCTAGGTAGCGTTGCATACCACCACCTAAACTTCATAGAAGTTCTCCAACACTAGTGGGTCTCCCATATGATGAGAATAGACGATAACCGACATAGACCATGGTATCTAAGCATGGAATCCGGAGTTATAACCTAATCCGACGGAGGGTGTCTTGCTTGCCAATGGTAGAACTTGGACACATCCCATGTAGGCACATGATTAACGAATATGAAGGGTTTCTTTGTTCTCTAATGTCATCTTATATAGAGAAACATTCCAAACCATACTCACTCGGTGCTAGCCTTTGTTCTCATAGAGTATTTTCACATAAAGGAGTACATGAAAAGGTTCCATATCTAGTTCATAACCCAATCACATTCACCTTACCAAAGAGGTCCCCTAGGGTTGCCTTACAATGTCTAAGAGGATAGCTCAATGACTTTCCTAAGGATGATTTCATGCCGTTCCATCCAACCAAGGAGATTTAGCATACCAAGTCAAGACATGATATTCACCTTATACAAGTATCAAGTAAGGGACACAAGTCTACCAAAACACGACATACCCATACGTCACTTTATTACATATAGCATACTACTTAAGAAGCACATAGGCAAAACCAAGTCAACCATATGTCACCCTATATAATACTATAGAACCTTCAATATAACCATAATAAGACTCATATAACCAAGTAGGAAGAATTATGTATCAACTCTAAGACTACACACATAAGGACATAGTCATAGTCTAACATGATCATCTAACATCAATAAAAGAACACATACATTCGCCTTAATCACAAGTATATATATATGATCATACTTCTCATAAATCAACTACACAATAAATCATAATATATCAAGTAGTTTTTGACAAGGTCATGATCATCATAATACATAAAGAACGTCGACGAGGCCACATAATTCACAATTATAACATATAGTACCGCCACCATAATTGGACCATACAAATCACAACATAATTGAAGACCTAAATTACATAATATGAAGAGAATTAGGGAAGCGTACCACCAATCCATTCTCACCACTTCAATCCATTGCTAAATAATCCAATATAATATCAAAAGGCCCTTACCCATGGCCATGATCATCAATTCAATACAAAAATCATAATACTCAATGAATATAAATCAATTCAATATAAGTTCATCAATCAAAAACATCCTGTACATCAATCCAATATAATTCATACATCATTCAATAACCCAAAGAAAAGTACACTAGAATTCATAAGCATTGAGGCATGATCATAACACCCATAACATAGCCAATTTGAAGAGTTTATGTTTTGCATGGGTTCATGAAGATTTTAGGCTAAAATAATCTAATTAACATCAATTCAATCAATATTCAATAATTCAAAATGTTTTATGCAATAACCCATGGCAAGATAACAAGTTAGAATTCTATCTTTTGAGAAAGTCTTTGAAAATCACTTTGAAGATTGGCTCCTTGATGAAAAGAGTTTCAAGGATGAAAAAACATACCTCCATGAAGATAAACCACGAAAATTGATGAATAATCACCAACCAAACATCAATCCAAGCTCTTCCTTGTGTTTTGTCTCCAATGGAGTTCTAGAGAATTTCATTGAGATTTTGGGTTTTGATTTGGAATAATGAATTCATCTAGGTGTTTAGGACTTATAAACCCACTTACAATACCTAGAATACCCTTAAGTAACCTCCCAAACAATTATTTGGACATGGGGTGAATTTACCAATTCACCCCGTCACTTAACAGTGAAGTAGGTGAATTGCATGCACCATAGACGCCTGGTCACCTATGGACCATCACCAAACCAACGGACCATCCTGATGGTCCGTGGTTTGGGTCAGAGGCTGGTATTTGGAAGGTAATCCTCCCACTCCTATGGATTTACCAATGCCCTCCACCTACGGGGCGTCGGCCAGCCTACTGGACGTCGATTGCCTCCGTAGGTGGGACTGCCTTGGGAAGTTTTGGCCACCAAGATGGGTCCTTCCTCAAGGACCCTTGGTTGGTCCTTGGGGATGTTAGCCCAGACGTTTCCAACTCGAATATGATCGTATACGAGTTTAGGACCTCTCATATCAATTTCATCCAAAACGAACACATAAACTCGACGAAACATGCTAAGACACACAAGGTTGGTTCAAGGCAAACCTTTCAAACGTCATGGACGTTCTTGGACGTTTGACCTCCAAACTTCATGAAACTTTACACACTGCTTATAAACACTATTATTACTCATATAAAGGCCTTATAATCTCATGAGACACATATATAAGCACATAAAAATGCATGAGGCACATAGGTGACTAGTCGTCGAACGTCTTGGTTGTCTCTTGAAGTTTGACTTATAATTCACCTAAATGTTTAGACACTGCCTCATTACCACATTATAAACAATTTTAGGACCTTATACCCTCATGAAAAACATGTTATTCTCTAGTTTAACCTAATTCATTTTAGAGGTGTCACATTTATGCTCTACACTAATATATAGTGCTGATTTAAAGTTTAGAAGACTATGGAGCAAGGCTATGACACTACATGGCAAAAAGGAGCAAACACGCTGAAGAAATGAAGAAAAGTGATCCTGGTGATGCCAAGACCACTCAGCAAACCGTCGAGTGGTTTTCTAGATCGCACAAAGTTCTAGTGTACCATCCATAGTGAAGAACCAACTTGTTGACAAAAATGGTCTGTCACCAGATCGTCAAACGAATCTGTGATGGAAACCTTGATTGCCTAAAGTAACAAGACCTGGAGGACAAAAGACAAATGCAAACCAGATATTGATTAGAGAGAACGGTGGATTGCCAACTGGGTTAATGATGCCGGACTTACCTGCCCAATGGTCTTTTAGGCCAAAGACTAAAGCAACTATAAATTGAAATCTAAATTGAGGAGAAGGAGTTCCGATCTCCAAGTATGAGAGTTAGAGTTTTCTCTTAGTTTTTGAGTTTCCTTTGTAGACTTTGAGGATTTTTAAGCTTAAATTTGAGGATTTGTAAGTGGGTTTTTGAACTGAATCATTTTGGAGAATTGAAAAGACTTAGAAACTTTTACCCAGCTTATGGCCAATTTAGTTGGTATTTTTTTTTATCTTTTTACGATTTGTAGCTAAAACCCCAATTCTTGGGGTGTGATCATATGATTATTAGCTTAATTCGCTTATGGGTATTGTTATTTATTGATGTAAATTTCTTAATTGAAATGGGTTTAATCATTAGTCGTGATTTAATAAATGAATTGTAATTGCAAATGCAATTATTGTCACATCCGGGGAGTCCCCCCTAGAAGTAACCGGCGTCGTCGTCCTCTTAGAGGACTAAGACTAGCCTCTTAGCATTCATCATTACATTCATAGGTCAAAAACTACGGAAAATTTAAAATTTTTTAACTACTTCTACATGGAGGTTTACATAGACCTCTACATACACATAGTATATATTCGTATCGAGTATACATAGACCCTTCATATAGGAAGATTACATAGTCGTCTACTTTTATTGCACACACACACACACACACACACACATATATATATATATATATATATATATATATATATATATATATAAATATATATATATATATATATATATATATATATATATATAAAAGATAGAACATAGTCTTAAATATTCTCTCATCTCATAACCATCTAATATGATCATAGCAATTTGGGCATAGCCCTACATATTTGTAAAGGAGCCACATATATGCTTATACAATTTGTACTCAAATGGAAATAGAAATAACATAAGAGTCTTAAAGCTACAACAACTTCATAATCTACATATTGGCATCGTCCTCGGAAAGTGAGGACCTACCCACTTGATTGAGAATGTCCAAGTCTTCTTCAAGTCGTCTCAAATGAGCCTTCAACGACCGGAATCTAAAATGTTTGGGAAAAGGGAGAAAATGGAGTTAGTACACCACTTGTACTAAGTATGAGACCATATGCACATACAAAATCAAATCATGCTAAAAAGGGACATTTAATTAAAGCATGCTATTTTATCTTTTGAAAGTCTTATGCATAATCAAGCAAACCATACCCATCAACAAGACATGTTCATTAATTCAAAGCAAGTAATATGCATATAAACATAATTAAACCCATAATCTAATACAACCCTATCATCAAGGAATAACATCTCAAGCATGAATAAGAGTTCATCATATCATAAATAAGCAAGACAACTACTCATGAATCCTCATAAAGTCATGTGCAATGACCAAGCAAATCCCCATAACCTTACTCAATTAAGTAACCCAACAAGGACCATAACCAATGTCCAACTTCACATAACATAATCTTTAAGGATACATAACATCATACTTTAACAATATAGACCAAATATATGTTCATAGAAATAAACATCATCATATAATATCATTTACATGTAAAGTCAACATATTATCATATACATATAATTACACTTATAAGCATATATATACACATAAGAACATTCTCCTAAGACTACCCTCAAGGTTAACTAGTGCAATTTAGGTAGAGTCTCATACCCCTACCTAGACTAAGCTAAACTCCTTAGGTCATCCTAATTAGAGTTCATTCATAAGTTCATTTTACCTTTTGGGAACATCTTGCCTTAAACTACATACACCACATGAGCTAATGTGGAATCCGGTGTCATAAAACCGTACACCAAAAGAAGGTGGACTACTTGCCAAAGTAGTACCTAGAACATGAACATAGCAACTACATGGATCCACTAGCTAGTATTCCTATGAGGGCAACATAGTTCAAGAACTAGGAGATATAATTGGGACCCTTTTTATGCTACATGCATTATAGTCTCCAATATCAAGAGTACATTAGTGCTCCTACCTTCCCTATGTGGGAAGGGACACTCCTCAATCTAGTTCACTCGGTGCTAAGCTAGAGTACCTTTTGGAAATGTCTTTAAGCATTTATTAACAATCATAGCTTAGTTTAGGTCATAGAGTCTAGCCCTTGTAAAATCATTATCATCATAGCTCGATAAGAATTGCATCAGTATAGTCCTTTCATTACAATTCATATAAGTGAGGTTACCACATTTACATATTCATTCATAATAAGACACATTGGTAGTCATCACCATCCTTATAACATTTAAATCTTAATCAACCTTACAACCATTGTCAAGACATTTCAATTCAACATCATACCACCCTATCAATCCTAATACAAGGCATACTCCAACACAACATTATGGCTTAATCACAATTAACCATAAATTGAAGTAAAGAATAGGATTCATAAGACTTACCAAGTCTCCTTCATAACTCATCATCAAGGTCTTACTCAACCCTTAGTTAAACCCAATTAGGGTATAACATCAACATAATTCAGTGACCAACATGATAACAAGGCTAGAAGAATCACTACATCACAATTCAATACAAGATCAAAGCTTAAGACAAGATACTTAGGTCAATTCACTAACCTAGATCACTTTCTCAAGAACTAGAATGAAAGACTATAATTCACCCTAATTAATTCATGATTAGCATAACAACATCATCTATTAGTAATTCAACCAATAACCAAGTCAGTTGAATCAATATAACCTAATTCATATCGAGATCATAACCTACGGTTAAGGGGTAAAGGTCATCTTCTAAAAACTAGACCAAACCATCAAGATACATCATAATTAAGTTATAATACATGTTAATATATTCAATATATCCATAATAAATCATAAATAAATCAATTCATAACATTAATTTTGACATTGGATGAAACCCACTTGAAAACTCAACTTTTGAAATTACTTTGAAGGAGCCCTTTGAGGAAAGAGGTCTCAAAGGTGAATTAGATCCCATACCTTAAAGTTTGATGAAGATTTGATGATGAAATCGTCCCTTTACAGCCCCTAAAACCCTTCCCTAGATTGGTCTTCACTGGAGTTCTTCACTAGAAAGAGAAAGAAAGAGAGAAGGAAGAGAGTTTTGTTTTGTGAGTTGTGATTAATCTAATGTGGTTGGGGTCTTTATATGGGGGGGGGGGTTAAATAACTTAATTAGGCTTCCCTAATCCTCTAAATAATGACTTAACCCCTTAATTACTTAATTGGATTTAAGTGAAAAAGTGCAGCAAGTTAGACCCCTCACAGATGAGACCCCGATCTACGGTCCGTCTGTGAGTCGACGGTTCCTACCCCTTCCGTGCTGCACAACCGTGGTTTTGGTCAGAGACTGTACAGGTGAGGACCTCCAACAAATTGTTTAAGTGTTGGTCGACGGTTGGCATCGACGCCCCATTGATCCATACACGTTCCGTCTGTGCCCTCTCGTGGGTGCACACTTCTCAGGCAGTGTTTGACTCCACTTCCAAGGGTCCTCCTCAAGGGCCCTTGGTTGGTCCTTGGGGAGTCGTACCCAGACGTTTCGACCAGGAATCATCTTGAAAACATGTTATACACCCTTCCACCAAATTTCATGAATTTCCAACTCCTAAAAGCTAGTCAAATAGGCTAAGACATGCTAGTACCTTCTTGAACAAATTTCTTGACGTCATGGATGTTCTTGGACGTTTTTATTTCTAAACTTCATACATGACATATATTCTTTAAAATTACTCTTAAAAAAGTGTCTATACCTCATGACACTTATGTTAGGCTTTAAGACACGTCTTGGATTTTTGAGTGTTACAATTATAGTTTAGAGTTTATAGCTTGCTTGATAAAGAGATTTCTGAACCAAAGATTTCATTTAATGATTGTAGTTATTTGTTTGATATGGATTCACCTTGAGAGAGTGAATCTTAAACTCGATTCTACCTATCTTGCTCGAGAGTGTCGATGAATTAAGGTTTTGGGTTGTTTATATTGAAAAGCTTGTTGAGGTTTGAGAGAAATCACTTGAATCGAAGATGTTGCACTTTTAGTATAGTCTACCCACATCGATTTAGTAAATTCATTAGTAATTTCAATTAGCCATATAGTAAAATTGTCCTATAACGATCACATCCCTAGAATTCCTCTCTATATTGTTATTTCCCCTATTTTCTTCTTTGTTTCAACTTTTAATTGCAAATCCAAACCCCCCATGGGTTTGATCCAAATCCATATAGCCATGTACTACTTCCCGTGGGTTCGATAATAACTCTTCATTAGGTTTTATATTAGATAATGATCGTCTACACCTAGCACTGGAGGAGTTGTAATTTGAGACATTAATTAAAAATATGAGCTTATACTATAAGAAAACTAGACAAGATATACGGGGAGTAGAATGTAAAGATTATCTTATTCAAATGTCTTCTAGTCACATGTGTATCTAACAATTTTGAATGAGAAAATAAACTTATGGGTTGAGAAATCAGTCCACATCACCATATTAAGTGTCATAATATGTAGCATCCCAAAAGTTTCTAAGTTAAGACTCAGACCATTCTTTATTGTAAATAATATTGTATCAAGTGATTCTAAATTTTCTTAGATGTTAAGCTCACTAGAATCCCCTAGCATAAAGTTGAGTTGAAAACTGTCTTTCCGATTAAGTTTCACTAGGAGATCTTCCTTGGGTTGACTTCAAATGACGATAAATTTTATCAAATAAAGAATTAGATGGTCTGTGTGCTATTAAATTGATGGTCTTTGAGTCCATTTTCCAACGACTCCTACTTTGCTAAATTTTGAGCTCTGAATAATAATTTATACCCGTTTTATAGAAGCCTCTCTATTTAAGGCACTTCATTTGTTTTAGAAAAGGGTATTTTGGTATTTTCCTTCTTGAACCTAGTCTTATAACATTATTCATGACCCAATTAAGGGTCTAATTATATTCCAAATCACCTATTCACGTTCAAAAACACATAGGATTAAGAGCGATGTTTGAAGAGGAGAAAAAAAGTCTAAGTTCAAGCGTTCTTCAAGATTTGTTGAATTCTCCATAAAAAAATATTATTTTTAGGTATTTAAGATTTCCTACACTGTTTGACTTGTTCATCCTCACGCCAAACATCTGAGTTTATCCACAATATTGTTGTATTCAGAAAGTTCTTGAGTAATTCTTTATTTTTATCTTAATTCTTTAACAGAGGAGGTTTTGAGTTTCTTGAGTATATGATATTGAGTATGAGTTACGAATTTTATAGAGATTGTTTGAGATTTTGAGGAATTCATGTTGGGTTCGTTAATCAAAAAGAATTCAGAAAAAATCACTCAATTTTAAAAGAGTTAGGACCCAAACTTGAGAAGAAAAATTGTTATGTTTTTGGGTACGAGGGTGGGGCGGCGCGCCACCATAGATCCAGAACTACTTGTTCGTAACTTGAGGCCTGGCGCACCGCGCTAGTAGTCTTCTCGAAACTTGTGCCAATTGTATAGGGTTTGGCACCTTGCACCACTTAGTATGCCACGCTTTCCATGTCCTTTTCTTTTCTGTCCTTCATTTTGTATGTGCTCTTTTCAATTGCCTATATGTTCACTTTTTTATATTAACTCTTAAATTCTTTATTAATCCTTGAGATATCGTACATGTACTTATCAAATGTCAAAATTTGAATTTAAAATTAAAGTAAGTTTAAGAGAAACGTTCCATAGATGTTTTTGAATAATTTGGGGGGTTCTTTTGCAATTAATTATCGTTTGAAACTAAGTCTTGAGAAGGTGAGTATGAGAATGAGGAGAGTTGTATTTCATAATTCAAAAATGAGTATAAGGGAACTAAATATTCTCAAATGTAACTCTTCTACATTTTACAAGTGAGAAATGTTGATTTCTAAATGAGTTTATGAGTTCAGATAAGTTTCCGAGTAATATGTCATTTAAGAGGATCTTTTGAGTAATTACCTCTAATTGAGAAAGCTTTATGTTTTATAAATTTGAGTATGAGTTTATATATTATTGGGAGTAGTACCGAGCACCAATGTGGAGATAACTCACATTCCTTAGAAACCATGTAGCCAACATGGGTATAGGGTCGTATTTTTTACATTATTTCTTATTACTTTTAAGGATAACTTAGTGGATCCACTTAGTGGAGGTGTTCCAAACAACGGAAAGGTATAGAATAAGTTTTGTAGTGTGGGCAAGACGTCGTATCATCACATAGCTCATAGTGATGGTTATAATTAGAGAATCTCCCAAATAAGAGTAAAGAGTATTTTGTTATATTTTTATACATCATTGAGTTATATCTTTAATTTTATGCCGCTTTAAACATTTCATTTCTTGTTATTGCTTTTGTATTGGATTTGAGTTGAGGTAATTATTATTCCTAGTCATGGATGCCTTGTGTTTAGTTATCCATGCTTTCAATTCTCCTTTCTTGCTCGTACATTCAATGTACTGATGTCATTTGACATGCATCTTATAATGATGTAGATACACATATTTAGGATCATCCACAAGTGCTTTATTGATATCGTTTGACATGCCAGTTAGCTTTGGTGAGCCTTTTTGCATTTCAGGATACTTCACATTTACTTTCCCATTAGTAGTTTTAAGGTGTGTTAGGCCTTATCCCAATATATTTCCTTAATAGTAGAGACTTCATAGATACATAAAGTAGATGTGTCTTTCATCATTTACTTTCTTTTTAGTTGTCTTACAAACAATAAGTATTATTATTGATTATAATTTTTAGACTTTATGAGTTGAGTATCTAAGTTATTGGATTTCATTTTGCTTTAAGACTATTATTTCTTGAGATAGTTTTACGATTGTAGTCATCCAAAAAGAGGGTTTCCTTGGGGACCTGAAATGGTTCTCATGTACGGGCCACGTCCACGGTGTAGGTTCAGGGTGTGACATATATGGTATCAGATCACAGAGATAATATGTCCAACGGTGTCTATGAAGCTGTTTTGGTAGGATCTTTTTTATGGTTGCGAAGGCCCCACTTCTATAAATGAAAGACTATAGAAATTTAAGAGAAGTTTCCCTTCTTTCATAATATAAGTCGTACAATAGAACAATGTCATAAGTAAATTATTCTAACTCGTGCATTTCTCATATCCATTCGAATGCCACATACTAAAGATAATTGAAAAGCAAAGACCAGATGCTCATTAATGAGTTACTCTTAGCAAAATTAATCGAAAAGTCATAAGATCTTAGAGGGGCATAAGAAAAGCTCGTGAATAATCTTAAGTGTTGAGATTTGAAATAATGCACTTTTATTCATATGAATTGTGTGTTCAGGATAAAAGAGAGATGTACTCTCTTCTCTAGACCATGTTCTAAGAAGTAGTTGTAAAAGTTTCTAGAGTTAGAGGAAAGCATGCAGAGCTATCGTCATCTATAAAGGGTGCTAGTGATGAGGCAAATTATGTTATTGTTGTCATGCACCGAATAAGTTATT
Source organism: Solanum sitiens (assembly GCA_016801875.1). Classification (NCBI taxonomy): domain Eukaryota; kingdom Viridiplantae; phylum Streptophyta; class Magnoliopsida; order Solanales; family Solanaceae; genus Solanum; species Solanum sitiens. Next base: position 157,917 of record JABWTJ010000391.1, read on the forward strand.
AATGAGGAGTTTTACCTTATGGGTAGACTAAGAAGTGATGAGTTTGGGTAGTTTTCCTGATATAAGGTAGAGTAATATTTACTAGTATGGATTAGTTATAGTGTACTTTTAACCAGAGGAATTTAAGTTGATGTAACATCGTGTTAGTGAAGATTTAAGTATAGGTGGGAATGGAGAAGCAATTTTTTTTGGATGTGATATATCTAAGTCACATTTTTTTTTTTGGAGATCCATGATATTAATAGGGATGTAGAACTATTTAGACAATAATGTGTAGTGAGTAGGTAAGTGGTAGTTATGTTGTGAAAGGAAATGTTCCGGCAAACTCTAAATATGTAGGGTGAGAGATAAAGATTTACTACTTGTCATGAGGTCTTAGTGGGGTAGTGCTTCATAATTTTATCTAGTAGTTGTCACTTAGTATAGTATGATAGAAATAATATTGATATTCTTGTTTAGTAATAGACACTAAGCTTGAATTTGATGATGAGTGTCGTTACCAAAAGAATGGGTAACATGAGGGTGATGATGTTAGTTTTTAGATCTGATCTGGTAGACTTGACATAGAGTAGTTTAGGAATTAATATGTTAGAAGCAATGAATATGAGTGGTAGAAGAGTGACATTTTTACGTTTAGATGAGAGAAATGAAGTATGACAAAGTCACTACATCAACAAGAGTATTAAGAGGTGTACCCTAGATCGTATGTAGTTAGATGAGGTTCAAAATAAGTTTATTGTTTTCATGAATTCCTACATACCATAATTGAGTTGTCAATGGGGAGTAGGTGATAACGTTTGTAACACCTCAAAAATCTAAACTATGACTGAACTAGAGAGAAGGGAAAACCATGGAAGGGGTCCATGTGTAGTGAAGAGGATCATGACCCATCACCGTGCTCGTGGTTATGCACCCATCAAAAAGGTGAAAGGACACAGACCATTAAATGGTATGTGGAGCTTTGATTGAGCTGTGAAGTGTTTGAAGAGGGATGCAGAACCAACATCGCTACTATGAAATACCATGAACCACTAGACGTTCTGAGGAGCTTCACACAAGACTTAAAGTGGCTAATGAAAAATAGACTTTGAGGTTTTAGGTCAACTTCAAAACATCATATCTTTTAGTACAAAATTAATTAGGTGGCCCAAAACCAATCAAATTAGAGGTCTTTGAGTCCTCTTTCCAATGCCACAAAGTTTGCCTAATTTAGATCCGGAGTAAAAACTTATGCTTTTTTTAATGAAGCCTTGTAGGGAAGAGCTTTTCCAAAGTCCAATTGATGGGATGTGGTGGTCATGAAAGCTTGTGAAGCCTATCTTGAAGCCAATTCGCCAGCTTATAAGTGAGGTTGCATCCCCAAAGTCACTGGTTAAGCACCACATATGTCTAAATGATCCATGGAGCTCCACACAAATTGTGAAGTCATCCGTGAAGGAGACTTGTCACACTTTGAGTTTCGGGTCAACTTCAAACAGCCATATCTTTCTGCACAAAATGAATTAGGTGGCCTATGACCTATCAAATTAAACATAATTGGGTCATATTTCAAAATCCACAAAATTTACTAAACACAATCTTATAGTAAAACGTAATTCACATTTTAAGAAAGCCATGTCGGGCATGGACTCTTCATGAGCTCTTCGACGGGCCTTGGTCATCATGAGGTCCCTTGACGTTTGTCCTTAATCTACTTCTACAGAATTTATGTGTTGGGCACTTAAACCACATCATTAAATTCTTAAACTACGTCAGTTTACTCAGTCAAAGGTTAGTAAACCAGTTAGAAACTACCTAAAACCCTCGTCTCCTAAAATCACCTAACTTAGAGTAAAAAGAAGAGAAAGAGGGGACCAACTCTTACAAGAAATAGCAGAAGCATTCTTCAAAGTTTAACCCCGAAATCCAAATGATTTCTCCATAGATTTCCTCAACAGATTTGTGGGATATCACTAGTTGGGTTTTTCATCGAATACGTCCCTAGAATTCAGTCAGTTCCTTGATTCTTCATAACTTGTTTAGACTAGGGTTTACAAATCCTTGGAAATTCATGGTTATTTTTGTTGCTATGGAATCCTTAGTCCAAATATTATGTTTTCTTGGAAACATTGTACGATTCCTTGTATAAATCTCAAAACCCTAGTTTGTGTAAATTCTTTTAGTTCAAGAATTATAATTTCTAGGTCAGTTAAAAAGAAAAATAAAAATCCAGATTTTGACTATCACATCCTAAGTATATAAATAATGCATTCTAAGTTAGCATGCCAGCTTTTTTAGCTATTCACTATTCAGTGCATTTTGGATTCATATGTATTGTGTTTGGAGCAGACTTAGCACCGTGTTGGACTGGGGTTCAACGTTTCCTTATAGTACTAGAATGACGTGCCCATATCGAATTATAAGTCCCCTCTATTTGGCATCAGTATTAGTAATCACGCTAAAGTCACGCCTCTATACCCCTGTCAAAAATATTAGGTACTCCCGATGGGGTGTATACATTGGAATCCATGTTTAGCTGTCATGGTTTATGTCAAGAAATCGTATCTCCCATAGTAAGATTCTTAGTGCATTAACCTAGTTTTTATCATTTAATTTTGCATACAGTTCAGCATGTTATTGTCACATTCGAGGAGCACCCCCTAGACATAACCGGCATCGTCGTCCTCGGAGTGAACTAAGACTAGACTCTTAGCATTCATCATTACATTCATAGGTTAAAAATACGGAAATTTAAAACTTTTAATCTACACTACTTCATAAGGTTTACTTAGACCTCTCTCTTACACATAATATATTCATATAGAGTATAAATAGACCCTTAGTATAAGAATATTACATAGTCTTCTATTTTTATGGCGCTCGCGCACATACACACACACACACACACACACATACACACACACACATACACACACACACACATATATATATATATATATATATATATATATATATATATATATATATATATATATATATATATATATATATATATATATATATATATATATATATATATATAAGATACATAAACATAGTCTTAAAAGGGATGTCTCATATTAAACCATATAAACGGAGTCGAATCAACATGGGTATAAGCCCTTACACAATGTATAAATGCAATTTAGGGCTTACTACAATATCTTGAAACAAATAGAATGAGCTGAACGACTTTAGACTACAACAAAGAAACATAGCTGGAGTCATAGTGAGGCATCATCCTCGGACTTGAGGACATATCCACTTGGAGAATGATTCCAAGCCTTTCTTTAAAAGCAGTCACGAACCCTTCAACGACCGGAACCTAAAATATTTGGGAAAAAGGGAGAAATGGGGTTAGCACATAACTTGTACAAAGTATGGGCACATATGGACACACAACATAGAAATTATGCTAAAGAGGAACATTTATTCAAAAGTACGCAAAGTCAATTTGGAAATACCTTATGCATATTCAAGAACCAATACAAGTCATTAAACACATATTACTTAAGTCGAGACCATGCACATCAGTAGACCAACAATACCAAGTCTAGTAAAAGCAACATGCATATTCACATAATTGAGCACAAAATCAAGACAACTCTATCATCGAGTTATAATATCAACAAGCATGCATAAGAGTTCATAATATCATAATCTAAGCGAGACCATCACTCATACACCCCCATTAAGTCCACTAGTGCAATGACTAAGTAAGGCCCCATAACCTCACTCAACCAAGTAAACCCAACAAGAAGTATAAGAAATGCCCAACTTACATACTATATCATTAAGAATAGTCATCATCATACTTTAGCAATAGAGACCAACCACATGTTCATAAGTGAAACCAATATCACATAGTGTAATAAACATGTAAGATCAATATATACATATCATTTACATATATAAGCATATAAGCACATAAGACCATCTTTGCAACACTTCCCTCAAGGCTAACTAGTGCAATGTTAAGGTAGAGTCCCATACCCCTACATAGACTAAGTCAAACCCCTTAGGTCATCCTAATTAGAGTTCACTTTATTACTTCATTTTACTTTCCGGAACATCTTGCCTTAACAGTCATAGACAACATGAGCTTATTTGGAATCCGGTGTCATGGAACCTTACATCGAAAGAAGGCACACTACTTGCCAAGATAGTACCAAAACATGAACATAGCATCTATGTGGATCCATTAGCTAGTATTTCTATGGGGGCAACATAGTTCAAGAACTAGGAGATGTATTTGGGACCCTCTTTATGCTACATGCATTATAGACTCCAATCTCACGAGTATAATAGTGATCCTACCTTCCCTAGGTGGGAAGGGACACTTCTCACTTCTAGTTCACTCAGTGCTAAGCTAGAGTGCCTTTAGTAATGTCTTTCATAAATAATCATAACTTAGTTTAGGTCATAGGGGTCTACCCCTTATATTGTCATTGTCATAGCTCAATAGGAATTGCATGAGTATTGTCCTTTTAATACAATTCACACATGTGAGGTTAGCACATTATGTAACCATATTATGATAAGGCATATAGGCAATTAATCACCATCCTTATATCATTACATCCTATCCAATAACTCAAAAGCCATAAATCAAGACATTTCAATTCAACATCATACCAACCCTCATCAATCTTATCATAAGGTATACTTCAATATAAATTCATCACTAAACACAAGCAATCATATTTGAAGTAAAGTATTGAGATCACAAGACTTACCCCATCTCCTTCGCAAGCCATCATCCAAGGTTTTACCATAAACCATCACATTCAACCAAACAATAGGTGTAATATCATCACACAATTGTAATTAACACAAAAACTAAACCAATTGCATCAATACTATCCACATTAACTTCAATTCATAACCTAGCATTAGGGAAATAGGGTTCATCATGAATTCTTCAAGAAATATATCCAATACCAACAATACATTACCCTAGGCAGTCCATGAATGAACTAGAGTAGATAAAACAAGCCCAATAATCAATACATTCTTCAATTCCCATCAATTTATAAGCAATATCCAAGATTTGGGGAAATTGGGGAAAGGACATGATCTACATGAATTTTCATCAATTGATATCAATTACACAAAAACATATTATCATTTAGTCATAGGCAATCATAATTAATCACAATCAATCATAAGTTTCATGTTTAGAACAAAACCCATTAGTAGAAGAAAACCCTTGGAATTGGGTGATTTAGAAATCCACTTTGAAAGGACCTCTTGGGGAAAGGAATACCAAGAGTGAAGAACCCATACCTTAATAAATCTTAATACACGAAATCCAAGTGAAATCCTAGAGAAATTGGTCTTCTTCCTCAACCTTTCTTGCTTATTCAATGGAGGATTTTTGGGAGAGGTAAAGTAGAGAGAGATGAGAGCTTTTGGGTTTTGTTTTGAGAATTTTATTTAGGTGAGTGAAAAATGACTTAAAACTAACCCTTAGTCAATATATAGTAATCCCCTAAATTACCCAAAAGACCCCATACTCAATTGGGTCTTTTTGTGAAGTCAAAATGCTTAAAATACGACACTAACGAATCTGGGAAGTGGCTGCACATTGCGAGTTCAATTTCATATTTTATTTTTGAAATCCGAGTTGAGTCAGTGAGCCTCGTGGAGGCCCTGCGTCGCGAGGCAACCTTTTGCCCTCCCCGTGTTGGCTGTGCGCAGGCTGCTTTGGCAGCCTGCTTGCCCATGTTCGGGTCCTCCTCAAGGACCCTTCGGGTGGTCCTTGGGGAGTCATAACTGTACGCTTGAAGCCTTTATACTATATTTTACCTATTTATAGTATTTGTACAAGTTTTAGACTTCATATAACACTCCCAAACCCTCACCAAACATAGGGACGTCTACTAGTTCAATTTAGCTAGTTTCCGGACGTTAAGGTCTTTCTTTGTCGTTTTGGCTTTATAACTTCCTAAATGGTTTATGTACATTATTTTAGGCCTTATAACAATGTTACTAACCTTATATACTATTGTGAGGCTCTAGATTAGGTTTTAGACTTTCGGAGTGTTACACTATCCCCCCAGGAACATTTGTCCCTGAATGACACTAAAATCTTTTGAAGGAAAAGGATAGACTCAATACTAGCAGCCCAACCAAACATATGCATATAATCATCACGGGTCACATCCCATAGGAGTACTTCACTACTCCATTCAACACATATCAACAACTTTACACATAGAAACTCAAGTCATAACACATAAGAGCTCAACATTTTATAACACATTATGAGGAACTACCTTCTCAACATCAACATGAGCTCAAAATGACATAAAAGAGTTACCATGCTATTCTTCCCAAGACAAAATCAGTAGACCAAAAATATCAAGAAGGCAAAACATATATTTCACATAAGTGCAATTTAACACAAAAAGCCTCTTTTATGATAGCTCATTATGACACTAACTTTACCAACAAATGCACATACTTGGGAAAAAAAGTCAAATTCATATTATTCACTATTTTCATCATTAATAGGAACAACTAACCTTAACTGGAAAAGAGATGAGGATAACGAGATTTCATGTCGGCCTTGGCCTCCCATGTTGCTCCCTCAACTAGGTGGTTTCTCTATAACACCTTACGGAGGCCACCTCTTTGTTCCTCAATCACTTCACTTGAATATCAAGGATTTCCACCGGAACCTCCTCATAGGAGAGGTTCTCATCCACACCTAGACCCTCAATAGGAATAATGGACTCGGGATCACCGATGCACTTCTTAAGCATGGACATATGAAACACCGAATGAACCGAATCTAGACCACTAGGTAATCTCAACTCGTATTCAACCTTGCCAACCCTTTGCAAAATTTTATTGGGACCCAAATAACGAGGACTCAACTTCCCTTTCTTACAAAATATCATCACCCCTTTCATGGGTGAAATGTTTTAATACACCTTATCACCTTCTTCAAATTCAAGCTCTCTTCTCCTATTGTCGGCATTAGACTTTTGCCGTCTATAGGCCGCCTTCAACCTATACCTTATGACACGAACCATCTCCAAGGTTTCATACACCAATTTGGGACCGAGGAGTTAAGACTCACAAACTTCAAACCATCCAACCAGAGATCTACATCTCCTACCATACAAAGCTTCAAAAAGAGTCATGGATATGGAATAATGGTAACTATTATTATAAGAGAACTCCATCAAATGCAAATGTTCATCCCAATTTCCTTTGAAGTCGATCACCTCAGCTCTAAGAATATCATCAAGGGTTTGAATAGTGCGCTCCGCTCGAACATCGGTTTGAGGATGAAAAGCGGTGCTTAACTTCACTTTTGTACCCTGCACTTTTTGGAATGACCTCCAAAACCTAGATGTGAATTGTGCACCCCTATCCGATATGAAGGATAACGGAATACCATGAAGACACAAAATATCATCTATGAAGATTCTTGCATGATCCTCCACTGAGTAAGTGGACTTGACGGAAATAAAATGAGTGGACTTTGTCAATCTATCCACCACCACCCATATAGAGTCATTTTTCCTTCTAGTCCTAGGAAAACCCACTACGAAGTCCATATAAATTTCTTCCCACTTCTAAGTGGGAACTTGCATTTATTGGAGTAAACCACTCGGCTTTTGGTGCTCGGCTTTGACTTGTTGGCAATTTGATCACCTTGCAACAAATTCCGCTATGTTGCATTTAAAGTCGTCCCACCAAAAAAGTTCCCTAAGGTCATGATACATCTTAGTAGAGCCCGGATGAATCGAATAACGGGAACCATGAGCTTCCTCAAGAATCTGGTTTCTCAAATCATCAACCTTGGGAACACACAACCTTTCTTGATACCTCAAATCACCCCTCCCCCCTAAGGAGAATGACTCATTAAGCTTACCAAGAACCGATTCCTTCAACTCCATCAATGATTGATCAAGGTGTTGTTTATACTTCACCTCCACCACCAAAGACGATTCAGAGTTATGATGAACCATAAAACCACCATTTGGAGAATCTTCCAATCAAACACCCAAACGAGCCAACCTATGAACATCTTTTACTAGGTCTTTCTTCGCTCCATCTACATTAGAGACACTACCCATGGTCATACGACTTAGAGAATCCACGACCAGATTGGCCTTGCTGGGGTGATAGAGGACACTCATATAGTAATCTTTCAAAATTTGGAAGCTTCTTTCACATGCCTCCGACCACTCAAATTTCACACTCTTTTGGGTCATGGTAGTCAAAGGATAAGCAATGGACACAAAACCATCCACAAACCTCCTATAGTATCCTGCTACACCCAAGAAACTCCTAATGTCGGTTGGAGTCAATGGCCTAGGCCAATTTTTAACCGCCTCAGTTTTCCTTGGATCAACCTCCACTCCCTTACTAGAGATGATATGACCAAGAATGCCACCGACCTCAACCAAAACTCACATTTGCTATACTTGGCAAAACGATGGTGTTCCTTAAGCACTTGTAATACCACTCTCAAAATGGTCCATGTGTTCACCCTCATTTTTCGAATATACCAAGATGTCGTCAATGAAGACAATGACAAATGAATCTAGGTAACTTTGAAATACCCTATTCATTAGGTCCATAAACACCGCCGGGGCATTAGTGATACCAAAGGAAATTACTAGGAACTCATAGTGACTATATCTAGTTCGAAATGCCATTTTTGGTATATCTTCACCTCTCACCCTAATTTGGTGATACCCCGATCTCAAGTCAATCTTTGAAAAGTAGCTTCCCCATTTGAGTTGATCAAACAAGTCATCAATCTAAGGGAGAGGATACTAATTCTTAATAGTGACTTTATTGAGTTGGCGATAATCAATGCACATTCTAAGGGGCCCATTCTTCTTCTTCCCAAACAATACCGGAGCACTCCATGGAGAAATACTAGGTCTGATGAAGCCTTTGTCTAATAAGTCCTTGAGTTGAGCCTTCAACTCTTTCAATTCGGCCGGGGCCATTCGATACGAAGGAATTGAAATGGGTTGGTATCCGGTAGTAAGTCAATACAAAAATCAATTTCCCATTCGGGAAGGATTCCGAAAGGTCAATAGGAAAGACCTCCAGAAATTACTTCACTACGGGGACCTAATCAATGGGAGGATTTTCGGAGTCTAAATCTTTCACTCTTGCAATATTGTATATACACCCTTTAGAGATCATCTTACAAGTCTTTAAACAAGAAATGATACGACCTTTAGGGATAGAACCCCCCCCCCCCCCGTCCTCTCTAAGATGGGTTCATTTGAAAATTGAACTTAACAACTCTTATTCTACAATCAATGGAAGCAAAACAATTATGCAACCAATCCATTACAAAAATGACATAAAAATCAACTGTATCAATTTCTACTAATTCAACATGAGTAACTCTATTGGGAAACATTATAGGATAATTTCTATATACCCTTTTTGCAACCACCGAATAACCTACCGGGGCAGTTACCATAAAAGGATCATTTAAGATATCGGGTAAAATATCAAACTTTTGATTTACCAAAGGAGTAACAAAAGATAATGTAGCACCCGAATCAAGTAAAGCATAGACATTAATAGAGAAGACTTGTAACATATCCGGTCACCACACCGGGATAACTCTCTTGTTCACTCATAGAGCGAAGAGCATAAAAGCGATTCTTCTTTGGAGAATCTACATTAGAACCACTTGCTTGAGCTTGCCCACCTCATTTGTCTTGCCCCTTCAAATTAGGGCAATCCCTAACCTTTTGGCCTCTCTTGCCACACCCAAAGCAATTGTCCGTCACAAAAAGGCAATCACCATAATGCTTCTTGCCACACTTTCCACAAGTTGGCTTCTTGCTTTGTGAACTAGTCCCTCTTCCCTTTTGAGACTAAGGATTAGACACTTTATCATCATGAGCCTTGGGAAATTTTGAAGGAACTTGATTAGAAACCTCCTCTTGAACCTAGGCTTGTCTTGAATGTCAAGCCTACCTTTGAAGAACCAATTTCATAAGACATGGCCCTCTTGGCCTCCCTATTCTTTCTCCTTAGCCTACTCTCTTCCACTTGTTGATCATGAACTATGAGACGAGAAATATTCATATTATCATGTAGCATAGCCGAACGTCATTCCTCAACCAAGTCTTCGGACACCTCCGTAAGAAAATGACTCATCTCATCCCTTGGGTTAGACACCAAGGATGAAGCATACTTGGAAAATTTAGTGAATTTCAAGGAATAGTCAAGTACACTCATACCTATTTGACGAAGGTTGATGAATTCTTCCACCTTAGGTTCCCTTAACTCTCTAGGAAAGAACCTATCAAGGAAGACCTTCTTAAAGATATTCCAAGTCACCTGACAACCTCTAAGTGCCCTATTGTAAAACTCCGGAAGTTCCATAACTTAGACTAGAGCTTAGCCTATTGAATAATAGTTAAAATGATGTTTCTGGACCTATATTAATGTAATAAACTCATTTAGAAAAGGTTAGAGCCAAAATTACAAAGAAAGACCTTGACATCCGAAAACTAGCTAAATTGAACTAGTTGACGTCCCTATGTTTGATGAGGGTTCGGGAGTGTCAAATGAAGTCCAAAATTGTAAAAAGACTTTAGATAGGTAATATATAGTACAAAGGGTACGGACATCCGGTAACGACACCCCAAGGACCACCCGGAAGCTGTCATGAGGCTCACTGTCTCGACCAAAAATTTCAGAAAAAGAATGGGAATTTTCCCCGCGACGCACAACCATTTCCCAGATTCGTTAAAGTCGTATTTTTGGAAATTTAACTTCATAAAAAGACCAATTTAAGTGAAGGGTCTTTTGGGTCTTTTATAGGATGACTATATATTGATTATAGGTCAGTTTTAGACCAGTTTTTACACACTTAAACCAAATCAAACGAATTTCTCTCATCTCTCTCAAGAATGCTCTCTTTTCCAAACTCCATTAAAGAACAAGAAAAGCTTAAGAAAGAAGACGAAGACTTCAAGATTTTCTTCAAAAATTCGTGGATTATTCGTCGATAATGTATGGGTTCTTCACTCTTGGGATTCGTTTCCCCAAGAGGTGCTTTCAAAGATGATTTTCAAGAATTCAACTCCTAGGGTTTTTTCTCTACAAAACGGGTTTTCTTCCTAACTCTAGATTTATGATTATCATTGAAAAATAATGGTTTTCTATGGTTGATTAAGTGTAGAATATCGAATGTTTGACTTGTAATGTTAGATTTTCGTGTGAAGCATGTTCCTTATCAAATTGATGATATTGATTGGGTTTTATCTACTACTTGATAACATGTGATTGTTGGAATTGTGACTATGACTTGACTGAACTCCTAAATGACCCTTTTTCCCTTATCCTACATTATGAATTGATCTTGTATATGACTTGAAGAGTTGGTATTTATTATGTTATTGAGTATTTATCAATATGTTGTTGGATAATTGTTGTATATTGAACATAAGTTCTTGAATAAGGATCTTGGAATCAAGAGGTAAGTCTTCTAAGGTCGTGATTACTCTATGATGTTTATGTTAGCCTACAAATGATGTCACAATGCTAATGAAGTATGTATGATGATGCTATGCATATATGTTGGGCTATGAATATATTAATTTCTGAGATCATGATAAGAATACGATAACACAAGTTTATGATTCTTTTGTATGCTTTACACAAGATGATTTATGATATGTTAATCTCACTAACGGAGGGTTACGATGAAAGAAAATTCTCATCTAATCCTAAAGAGAATATGATCATGTTTATACAGGGAGTTAATCTCCTATGACTTATGATAAGATTTATAAATAAATGATGACTTAAAGGTTACTCACAAAGGGACTTAAGCTTAGCACCGATGGACTAGATATGAGAGGTGTCCCTTCCCTAGTCGGAAGGTAGGTTCACAATGACTCTCATGAGATAGAGGCTGGCATGTAATGTGGAACTATGGTTTTCTAATATATCTCCTAGTTCTTGAACTATGTTGCAGCCATAGGATACTAGCTAGTGGATCCACCAATAAAGCTATGTCATGTTTGGTTCTACTTTGTCCAGTAGACCACCTTTTTTTGGTATGGGGTTTTATGACACCGGATTCCATGTTTAGCAACATGGTCTAATGTCGGGTAAGGCGAATGTTCCCTCAAGTAAAATGAAAGACAAGTAAATGCATGTTGACTAGGGTGACTTGAAGAGTCTACTTAGTATAGGTAGGGGTATGGGACTCTACCTAGACAATGCACAAGTTGACTCTAATAGAAGTCCTAGAAGATAGTTCTTATGTAATATGATAACATGTAAGGTGTGATGCTTATGATACATGTTGTTACTCTTATATGAAATTGGTTACGTTAATGAACATGCTATTGGTCTATATTGCTTTAGGAGGTGATCACTACTTATGTTACAAGTTATATGAAGCAAAGCTTTACTTATGATCTCTTATCTTGTCTACTTGGTTGTGTGGGGTTATGGGGCTTCACATGAACATTGCACTTGTAGGTTGGGGATATGATCATTGGTAAGTATTTTGTATGTAATGTTTATATGCTCTATTGAATATGAAATGTTAACATGACTCATGAAAATATGTCTTTGATTATGATCATGCTTTATGTTGATGGAATCCTTAACTTTTATATGTTCTATGGTATGTGCATTGAAGATTTTCAAATGACTTAGAATGCTTTCTAAGAAATGATCCTTTGCATGCATGTCCTTAAATTTTATGTGCATATACCCATACTTAGTACATGTGGCGTACTAACCCCATTACTTTATATTACAGATGTAGGTTTCGGCCATTGAAGAATAAGAAGGTCGATTAAAGAAACTTGGAACTCTTTCTCCAAGTGTTGGTAGGTCCTCATGTTCGGGGATGCTATTTTTTCGCACTCTAGCTTATATAGACTTTAGTAGTTATTAAGAACACATTTGATTCCGTTCATGTTCTTTGGATTTTTTTGTATTAAGGCCTATATGGCGTACTGACTTTTATTGGCTAAGTCCAGCTTTGTACTCTTTAGATGGTTTTTATATATGAGACAACTTTTAGAATATCGCTACGTATATTTTCATGATTGTTAAGTATGAAGTCTAAGTAAACTTCACATAGTATGCAAAAGTTTTAAATTTTCCCGCAATTTTAGTTGATGACATGTTATGACGAATGCTAAGGGCTTGTCTGAATCCTCTAAGAGGTCGACGATGCCGGTCGCATCTGGGGTGTGCTCTCCGGATGTGAAAAACTTTGTACCAAAGTATGAGGTTAAATATCCTTCGAATGAATGTCTCACTAAACTACATTACCTAGTGTCGTGTTCATGATTGTGAAGTGCCACAATTGTGGATGAGAGGCAATGTGATGATTAGGAAAATTCTCTTTTTTGGTAATCCTTTGTCGTGCCTCTAGAGTTTTGACACTAAGTGTCTTTTAGCATCTAATCTCTTTCTTGTGGCAATAGGCGTTGAACACAAGAAGGACAGTCACCAGAAAAATAGGAGAAAAGATTGTGAATGCGGGAGCTACTCCCCAAGGCAATCAAGTTCCTCCTCAAGTGCAAGCTGTTGTGAATGATCAAGTTCCGTTCAATCCTCCAGACATGACGGATGGTGAGGTGAGGGCATCCCTGTTCCAAATGTCCCAAGCCATCACCACCAAAGCTCAATCTATTACAGCACAAGCTAACATAGAGGTTGTTCCTCGAGAGAACCAACATGCTAGTACTATGGCTAGCCGTTTGAGAGATTTTACGAGGATGAATCCTCTCATGTTCGTTGGATCAAAATTTAATGAAGACCCCCAAGACTTCCTTGATTAGATCTATAAGATCTTGTTTGCTATGGTGGTAAGTACTACTGAAAAGGATGAGTTTGCTACCTATCAACTCAAGGACGTGGCTCAGACATGGTACAATCAGTGGTAGGATAGTAGGGCTTTAGGAGGTGGTCCCGTGACTTGGGAGATCTTCAAAAAGGTATTTCTTGACAGATTCTTCCCAAGGGAGCAAAGAGAAGATAAGATAGAGGATCTCATCAAACTTCATCAATGAGGTATGAGTGTCAAGGAATACTCCTTAAGATTCATTAGGCTATCCAAATATGCTTCCTCTTTGGTTTCTAATGATAGGGATGAAATAAGCCGTTATGTAATGGTGTGTCCGAAGATCTTGAATAAGAATGCCGTGCAACTATTCTTCATGACAATATGGATCTTTCTATATTGATGGTTCATGCTCAACAAGTAGAGGAGAGTCGTCTAAGGAAGAGGAATAGGGAAGCTAAGAAGTCAAGGTCCTTTGAGAGTGGTCTTCTAAGAATAGACTTGATATTCAAGACAAGCCTAAATTCAAGAAGAGATTTTCAAACCAAGTCCCTTCAAATTTCTCCAAGAATCGCAATGATAGAGGTTCTAATCCTAAACCTCAAAAGGGGAAAAATGTTGATCCACCAAGAGAAAGATGAACTTGTGCTAAGTGTGGTAAGAAATATGTGGGCGAATTCCTTGTTGGAACTAATAGTTGCTATGGTTGTGACAAAGGTGGCCATATGGTGAAAGACTATCCTAATGTGAGAATACAAGGTAAGGGGAATGGACAAACTCAACCAAGAGGTCCTAGCTCTGAGGCTCCAAAAAGGAACTATTTCTATGCACTCAACGCTAGCGGTGAACAAGAGAACTCTCCCGATGTTGATACGGGTATGTTACAAGTCTTTTTTATGTTAATGTTTGTGCTTTGCTTGACCAAGGTTCTACCCTTTCTTTTGTTACACCTTTGGTAGCTAGGAAGTTTGATGTACTTCTTCATGTTTTGATTGAACCCTTTTCGGTTTGTACCCCAATGGGTGACTCTGTGGTTGCAAAAAGAGTCTATAGGAAATGTTCTACAATGCTGCCCAATAAAGTACCTCTTTTTCATTTGGTAGAACTTGACATGTTTGACTTTGATATCATCTTGGGTATGGATTGGCTTCATGCATGTTTTGCTTCCATAGATTGTAGAAAAAGGGTAGTGAAGTTTCAATTTTCAAATGAACCCATTCTAGAGTGGAAGGGGGGAAATTCTATGCCAAAGGGTCAAATCATTTCTTGCTTGAAGGCTTGTAGGATGATAGCCAAATATTTTTTATATCATTTTGTGAGGGTTAAGGACCTAGAATGTAAAACTCCTTCTATTGAGTTAGTCCCCGTAGTAAGGGAATATCCAGAGTTTTTTTCCTAATGACCTTCCAGGAATTCTTCCCGAATGGGAAATTGACTTTGGCATTGATTTGTTACCGAATACGAACCCCATTTTTATTCCTCCATATAGGATGACTCCGGCTTAATTGAAAGAGTTGAAGTTCCAACTCAAAGATTTACTAGACAAGGGTTTTATTCAGCCTAGTATTTCTCCATGGGGTGCTCCGGTCTTGTTAGTTAATAAGAAGGATGGGTCCCTTAGAATGTGCATTGATTATCGCCAACTCAATAAGGTCACCATAAAGAACAAGTATCATCTCCCTTGTATTGGTGATCTATTTGATCAACTCCAAGGTAATAGATACTTTTCAAAGATTGACTTAAAGTCGGGATATCACCAACTTAGGTATGGTCACTACGAGTTTCTAGTTATGTCTTTTGGGTTAACAAATTCCCCAGCGGCGTTTATGGACCTAATAAATAGGGTTTTTTTGTTAGATTACCTCGAATCTTTTGTGATTGTGTTCATTGATGATATTTTGAGATACTCCAACAATGATAATGAGCATGAGAGTCACTTGAGGTTGACCTTACAAGTCCTCAAAGAACACAAACTTTCTGCCAAATTTAGCAAGTGTGAATTTTTGTTGAGGTAAGTTGCTTTTCTTGGCCATGTTATCTCTGGTGAGGGTGTAGAGGTTGATCCGAAGAAGACGGATGTGGTCAAAAATTGGCCTAGACTTTTGAATCCCAGAGATATATAAAGTTTCTTGGGTCTAGCCTGGTATTATAGAAGGTTTGTTGATGCATTTTCATCCATTGCTTCTCCTTTGACAGCCTTCACCCAAAAAAGGTCAAGTTTGAGTGGTTGGAAGCGTATGAGAAATGTTTTCAAGAGTTGAAAGATAAGCTTACCTATGCTCCGGTGTTGACCTTACCGAAAGGTAATGAAGGCTTTGTAGTGTATTGCAACATTTACCGAGTGGGTTTGGGATGTGTCCTTATGCAATATGGAAAGGTGATCGCTTATGCTTCTAGGTAACTCAAAATTAATAAGAAAAATTATCCAACTCATGATCTTGAGTTAGCTGCTGTAGTTTTTGACTTGAAATATGGAGACATTACTTGTATAGTGCGCATGTTGATGTGTTTACTGACCATAAAAGTCTTCAGTATGTGTTTATAAAAAAAGAGTTAAATCTCTGACAAAGAAGATGGTTAGAATTGTTGAAGGATTACGACATGAGTGTCCTTTACCACCCTGGCAAGCCTAATGTGGTTGCCGATGCTTTGAGTCTTATGACTATGGGTAGTGTGTCTCATGTGGAAGAAGAGAAGAAAGAACTTGTGAAAGATGTTCATAGGTTGACTCATTTAGCTGTGCGGTTAGAATTATCCAAATGGTGGTTTCATGGTCCATCATAACTCCGACTCATCATTAGTGGTGGAGGTGAAATCTAAGCAGTATCTTGATCCACTATTGATTGAGTTAAAGGAATCGGTACTTAGTAAGCTCAATGAGTCATTCTTCCAATGGGGTGGGGGGATAGTGTACTTATGTACCAAGGGAGATTATGTGTATTGGATGTTGAGGATTTGAGAAATCAAATTCTAGAAGAAGCCCATGGTACTATTTATTCTATACATCTGGGTGCCACCAAAATGTATTATGACCTTAGAAAGGTCTATTGGTGGGATGGTTTAAAAAGGGCCATAGCAGAGTTTGTTGCTAAGTGTCCAAATTGCCAACAAGTTAAAGTCGAGCTTCTAAAATCGGGTGGTTTAACCCAAATCATGGATGTTCCTACTTGGAAATGGGAGGCCATCAATATGAACTTTGTTGTTGGGTTGCCACGAACCCAGAGACAAAATTATTTAATATGGGTTATTGTAGATAGGTTGACCAAATCTGCCGACTTTATTCCTGTAAGGTCTAGTTATACTGCTGAAGATTATGCAAGAATCTTCATTAATGAGACTGTGAGTCTTCATGGTATTCCTTTGTCCATCATTTCGGATAGAGGTGCCCAATTCACTTCTCGTTTTTGGAAATCTTTCCAAAAGGGTTTAGGTACACAAGTGAAACGTAGCACCGCTTTTCATCCTCAGACAGATGTTCAAGCAGAATGTACCATTCAGACCCTTGAGGATATGTTAAGATCCCGTGTTATTGATTGCAAAGGAAGTTGAGCTTATCCTTTACCTTTGATTGAGTTCTCCTACAACAATAGTTACCATTCGAGCATTTCCATGGCACCTTTTGAAGCTCTTTATTGTAGAAGATGTAGGTCTCCGGTTTGATGGTATGAGGTTGGTGAGTCCTCACTCTTTGGTCCCGAGATTATCTATGAGGCTATAGATAAATTTCTAATCATAAGAGATAGATTGAAGACAACCTATATCCGACAAAAGTCTTATGCCGAAAATAGGAGAAGAGATCTTGAATTTGAAATAGGTCTGATCATGTCTATTTGAAGATTCACCTATGAAAGGGGTGATGAGATTCGGTAGAAAGGGGAAGTTAAGTCCCCGGTATGTTCGTCCTTATGAGGTTTTACAAAGAATTGGGAAGGTTGCCTATGAGTTGAAAATACCTAGTGAACTAGCTTCAGTTCATCCAGTGTTTCATGTTTCCATGCTCAAGAAATACATAGGCGACCTGGTGTCCATTTTGCCTATAAAGGTTTAGGGGTGGATTAGAATCTCTCCTATCAAGAGGTTCTGGTTGAGATCCTAGATCGCCAAGTCAAGAAGTTGAGGAACAAGGAGGTTGCCTCCGTAAAGGTTCTATGGAGGAACCATCTTATTGATGGTGCAACATGGGAGGCTGAAACCGACATAAAGTCCCTCTACCCTCATCTTTTTACTCCTTGAGGTTAGACATTCCTCTTAATAAAGAAATCAATGAATAATCATGAAATTTACTTGCTTTCTAAATAGGTTTATGTCTTGGTAAAAGTTACCACCAATTTGAGTTTAAGAAAATGATTTCATACTCTATTCTGCCACTTATATGAAATATGTATGCATGTTGTTTTATAGAGATTTTATTGTTTTGTTGTTTTCTTGAGAAAAATGATAACATGGTAACTCCTCGATGTGTTTTGAGCTCATGATAATGTTGAGAAGGAAGTTCCTCAGTATGTGTTATGAATATGGAGCTCTTATATGTTGTGCATCATGAATTGAGTGCTATGTGTAATGTTGTGATATGTGTTGAAAGGAGTTGTGAAGTACTACTATGAGTTGTGACTCATTATGATTTTATGTTGTTATTTGTTGGGCTTCTAGAATTGAGTCTATCCTTACCCTCCAAAAGATTTTAGTGTCATTCGGGGACGAATGTTCCTAAGGGGGGATAATGTAACACTCATGAAGTTCCATGACTTAGACTAGAGCTTAGCCTATTGAATAATAGTTAAAAATGATGTTTCCAGACCTATATTACTTTAATAAAGTTATTTAAAAAAGGTTAGAGCCAAAACGACAAAGAAATACCTAGACGTCCGGAAACTAGCTAAATTAAACTAGTTGACGTCCCTATGTTTGGTGAAGGTTTCGGAGTGTCAAATGAAGAACAAAACTTGTAAAAAGACTTTAGATATGTAATATGTAGTACTAAGGTTCCAAACGTCCGGTAACAACTCCCCAAGGACAACCCGAAGGGTCCTTGGGGAGGACCCCAGCATGGGTAGCCAGGATGCCAAAGCAGCCTGCGCGAGCAAGAACCAAGGGGCTGCTGCGCGACGCGCATCTCACACGTGGATTACTGCCCCAAGATTTGGGAGGCAGCCTCTCGACGCGAGCTGTCAGGAGACTCACTGTCTCGACCCAAAATTTTAGAAAAAAAATGGGAATTGGCCCTGTGACGTGCAGCAACTTACCAGATTCGTTAAAGTCGTATTTTTGGTAATTTAACTGCACAAAAAGACCCATTTAAATGAAGGGTCTTTTGGGTATTTTATAAGATGGCTATATATTTATTATAGGTCAGTTTTAGACCATTTTTTACACACTTCAACCAGATCAAACGAATTTCTCTAATCTCTCTCAAGAACGCTCTCTTTTCCAAACTCCATTGAAGAACAAGAAGAGCTTAAGGAAGAAGACGAAGACTTCAAGATTTTCTTCCATAATTCGTGGATTATTTGTTAGTAAGGCATGTTTTTTTCACTATTGGGATTCCTTTCCCCAAGAGGTCCTTTCAAAGATGATTTTAATTTCAACTCCTAGGGTTTTTTCTCTACAAAACGGGTTTTCTTCCTAACTCTAGATTTAAGACTATCGATGAAAAATAATGGTTTTCTATGGTTGATTAAGTGTAGATTGTCTAATGTTTGACTTGTAATGTTAGATTTTCATGTGAAGCATGTTCCTTATCAAATTGATGGTTTTGATTGGGTTATATCTTTTACTTGATAACATGTGATTGTTGGGATTGGGACTATGACTTGAATGATCTCCTAAATGACCCTTTTCCCTTATCCTACATTATGAATTGATCTTGTATATGACTTGAAGAGTAGGTATTGATTATGTTATTGAGTATTTCACTATGTTGTTGGTAATTGTTGTATATTGAACATAAGTTCTTGAATAAGGATCTTTGAAGCAAGAGGTAAGTCTTCTAAAGTCGTGATTACTCTATGATGTTTATGTTAGCCTATAAATGACTTTACAATGCTAATGAAGTATGTATGATGATGCTATGCATATATGTTGGTCTATGAGTATGTTAATTTGTGAGATAATGATAATAATACGATAATGCAAGTTTATGATATTCTCTTGTTTGCTTTACACAAGATGATTTATGATATGTTAATCTCACAAACGAAGGGTTACGATGAAAGAAAATTCTCATCTAATCCTAAAGAGATTATGATCATGTTTATACAAAGATTTAATCTCCTATGACTTATGATAAGATTGATAAATTAAATGATGACTTAACGGTTACTTAAGCTTAGCACCGATGGACTAGCTTAGCACCGATGGACTAGATATGAGAGGTGTTCCTTCATGAGATAGAGGTTTCCATGTAATGTAGAACTATGAGTCTCTTGTCACGACCAGAATCTAGACCCCAGATGAGACCGGCGTCGTTGACCTCTCAGAGGTCGCAGACAAGACTACATACGTCGTCGTTACTTCATCTAGGTTAATTTTAGCGAAAAATTTGAACTTTTGTTTACTTAAACTTTATATTGGAAAACATTGATCTCGCATAATACTATCTACGTAAACTCATAAGCGTTCACAACAACCATCTAAATCAAGATAATCAAATGAAAGATATAGTCATAAATAGAGTTGCTAAAATGGCACCAATGCAACATTTGAAAGTAAATACGAAAGAAACGCTAGCAGAACATACTCCACTAGCTCATGCCTACGTCTACGCTAGAATAAATCAGTACGCATCCTCGAAAGCATGAGGGCCTGTCAAATCCGGATGAAAGCTCTACGTCCGGATAACTTCTGCGTTGACTCGTAAGCTCTAACGTCCAGCTGCACCTGCACCTAAAAGTACATAAATGTATGGAATTAGTACACACTTGTACTAAGTATGGGTATATGCAAGCACACACCACGAACATGCATGATTAAGAATAGCTCTCTCCTAACGATATGAGTTATGGAAAGTCAAGTCAGTGGACTTGCCAAAATCGGATTAGGAAAGTCATGCCATGAGAATAACATGCATCATCATACGTATCATATTGCACACAACACATAACATATTGCATATAGCACATAACATAATGCATATAGCACATATCATATTTCATTTCATTCGTTCATATACCATGAGACCCTGGAATCATGGACTTAACATTAGGAATTCCCAAAATGAGGGCTCAACATATGGTACCTCAACTAGGGAGCCTTCTTTAGCAAACACAAAGTCTGCTTCATTCATTCATACGTACTTCATTTTATTTCATTCATAGGCTAGTGTAAACACCAGCTATACCTGAGATGTAGTTTAAGACTCTCATTGGATTCACTGTGCAATGACTAAGAATGAACTAGTGTCATTACATAAGTCTAGTTCACCTCTTGATTATCCTACCCAAACACCTTTGGTATCGTTCATTTCATTATGTGCATTACATGAGGCTGGCCTCATTCTTTCTTTGGGAACTTTAACTTTAACCGACATAGATCATGTGAGCTCCATGAAATCCTATGTCTACCCCACACCGAAAAGAGGTGGAATCACCGGCCAAAGTGAAACCAAAACATGCTAGCGTATATAGGGAATTGAACCCTGCTAGATCCCTATGTTGGCTGCATAGGTTCAAAGACTAGGAGATATAAGGAGACCCATA
Source organism: Solanum sitiens (assembly GCA_016801875.1). NCBI lineage: Eukaryota > Viridiplantae > Streptophyta > Magnoliopsida > Solanales > Solanaceae > Solanum > Solanum sitiens. Next base: position 179,406 of record JABWTJ010000391.1, read on the forward strand.
CCCGTCTGGACGGATAGTCTCATCTCATGAGAATTACACGAACCTCTGCCTTCCCAAAAGAAGGAATCACCACTCATAGCTAGCCTATCGGTGCTCAGTATAAAGTTCCATTACATTCATCTCATATATCATAGAAGCTGGCTTCTAGCATGAGGACATCATAGCTCATTAGATGATTTCTCATCTTATCATTAGTATTAAGTATATATTAATTTTAATACTTTCATTAGAGTGTTCATAGAGACTGGTCTCTTCATTAACTTTACACTCTCATAGGTGAGTACGTTTTGGTAACATTTACTTAGGCTCATTTGAGATTGCTCTCATATTTCACATTAGCCTCTTATCATGTTGTCACCACATTCATTAGCCTTAGCACATTTGCCCTTCATAATTACTCACCCCTTTTTACGTGAATGTTCATTTCATCATATGCCAATGCACTTGGCCCTTTTTAGTGTGTTTCACACTCTTACTTAACCCTTCTAGGGTCACATCATTCATCACATAACATCTTAGGTTCACTTACTTTACAAACGTAGGCTGGACTTATGAGTCCTTACACACAAGCCATGAGGCTTCATTCATAGTTCATTTAAGTGATTCATTTTTACCAAAGATTATGTGGTACAAGACTTATGCATTCTTGTAAGTATGCCAAGATCTCGATTTTGATCCTTATAGACAGCATTTGTTTAAACATTTATTCGCGTACGACTTATGTATCAATACGGAATTGTGCAAGGGAACTCGATTTCGAATCCCTTGGACAACACTTAGTTTCCACTTAATTTTTGATTTAACATTTCGGCTTGGGACCCGATTTTGAGTCCCTACACTTACATTTCTTTTTCTCTTCTTTTTCTTTACTTAATCTCAAACGTCTAAGCTTAGGATCCAAGATCGAACCCCCACACTCACATTTTATTTAATTTCTTTCTTTCCTTAATTCTTCTCCATTGATCCGAGGGGATGTGGGATCGATTCCCCACAACCTCACCTTATTTTTATTTGTATTTTCTCCTTACTTTCTCATTCGGCTGAGAGGTTGTGGGTTCGATCCCCACATACCTCATTTTATTTCCTTTTAATTTTTTCTTCCTATTCTCTTGTTTGACCGAGAGGTTGTGGGTTCGAACCCCACACGCCTCATTTTATTATTTCTTTATTTCATTTTGTCCTCTCTTTTCACTTGAGTCTTAACCCATATCGAATCCCCCTTACCTCATTTTTATTATTTAATTTTTTTATAACGTGTATATGGTGAGGTCTTGGGTTCAATCCCCAATGACCTCATGCATTTTAAATTTTTTCTTAAAACTCATTTTTTTTCCAGTAAGTGTCCGAAACCAAATTTCCAAGAAGCTGGAAATTTGAGCACCTTTTTGAAGTCCATTTTCTCAACCTTTAAACGTTAGATTTAGGATAATTTTCGTGTAGCATCTAATGCATCTTTAGGTGTGTTTTCATGGTTACTTTTGATCAAGATTATTCACTCCATTCAGAAACATTACACTCATATGAACATCACGATTTTAACATATTCATACACATAAAATACAACAAATTAACATGTCAATTTCAGGCCTCAAACTGAGACCAAAGTCACGGCACACACATGCTGCACTCACAAGTTAACATATTACACATTTTCGGAAACACTTTGTCATTTCTCACATAATTTCCGAACACACGTACAAACACGTAATCACAACCAGCCCTAAAATCATCTACCAGAAGTCATACCAACGCATACATCGATTCTTTCAGAGGATCTAATGACAGGGGCATGCAACGGGGACAACCTTAGTTTTTCGATTGAGATTAAACTGAACCTTAGGGGTCTCTTGGGAGAGGGACCAAGAGGGAAGAAAACCCATACCTGAAGTCGTTCAAAGATGTTCTTACGTGCTGCCAACCCCCCCACTAAGCCGACATCTCACCACCGAAATCACAAGCACAATCCATCGAGAATTTGGTATTTGCTTTTTGTTTTTTGAAGCTTATTTTGCTTTTGAGTTTGAGAGTTCAAGTTATTGAGTGTGGATGAACTCTTTTTTTTTGTTCTGTTCTTTAGTTTTTACAGAATGTTGATCGTGAACTGAGAGAGGAGTGAGTTAGTGTTAGCTTAGGATTAGGAGATTAGGTGGAGACTTAGTCAAATTAGGACTTCTCTTAATTGTTTAAAAATCTGATTTTTTTCAAAGGCTACGTGAAATAACCACCATGCCCCTACAAAATCAGGTAATAAACATCAATTAAATCCACCTAAACGTCGCTTCCACCAAGGCTCGAACCCGAGTGAAGCCTTCATTGCGAAACAGGTCATTCCGGGTCGACCCGACCAAAACCGTTCCTCTAATTAAATTAATTAAATAATAAATTAATTACTTAGGGTAATTACAATACTACCCCTAGCTTGGAAAAGACCATTTTACCCCTAGACCCTCCAAACCTAAGTTACCCCTTTTAAGTCCGGTAAAACTCATCCGGGTGAATCTCTTTAATTCGGGTGCCCTAAATGGTTGGTTCTCACCTTGCCTAGCTCAACTAACTCACAAAGTTGGTTGTCTTGGCTAGGGCATAGGTTCTGAGGTCTGGTTCTACGCGCAACAAGCCGTGTGAACCCGGTCTAATCCAGGCATTTTAGGTACGTTTAAGCATTACTTAGCATACTCATTTTCAGGTTTTTACATCTCTAATATATCTCCTAGTTCTTGAACTATATTGACACCATAGGATACTAGCTAGTGGATCCACCTAGAAAGCTATGTCATGTTTGGTTCTACTTTGGCCGGTAGACTACCTTCTTTCGGTGTGGGGCTTTATGACACCGGATTCCATGTTTAGCTCACATGGTCTTATGTCGGTTAAGGTGAATGTATCCTCAAGTAAAATGAAAGACAAGTAAATGGTAGTCTACTAGGGTGACTTAAAGAGTTTAATTAGAATAGGTATGGGTATGGGACTCTACCGAGACATTGCACAAGTTGACTCTAAGAGAAGTCCTAGGAGATTGTTCTTATGTAATATGATAACATGAAAGGTATGATGCTTATGATACATGTTGTTACTCTTATATGAAGTTGGTTACGTTAATGACCTTGTTATTGGTCTATATTGCTTTATGAGGTAATGACTACTTATGTTACAAGTTATATGAAGCAAAGCTTTACTTATGGTATCCTATCTTATCTACTTGGTTGTGTGGGGTTATGGGGCTTCACATGACCATTGCACTTGTAGGTTGGGGATGGGATCATTGGTAATTGTTTTGTATGTTATGTTTATATGCTCTATTGAATATGAAATGTTAATATGACTTTATAAAAATATGTCTTTGATTATGATCATGCTTTATCTTGATGGAATCCTTAACTTGTATATGTTCTATGGTATGTGCATTGGAGATTTTCAAATGACGTAGCATGCTTTCTAAGAAATGATCATTTTCATGCATGTCCTTAAATGTTATGTGAATATACCCATACTTAGTACATGTGGTGTACTAACCCCATTACTTTATATTACTACGAATGTAGGTTCCGTCTATTGAAGATTAAGAAGGTCGATTGAAGAAGCTTGGAACTTTTTCTCCAAGTGTTGGTAGGTCTTCATGTTCAGGGATTCTATTTTTTCGTACTCTATTTTATGAAGACTTTAGTAGTTATTAAGAAGACTTTTGATTCCATTCATGTTCTTTGGATTCTTTTGTATTAAGGCCTATTTGGCGTATTGACTTTTATTCGCTAAGTCCAGATTCGTACTCTTTAGATGGTTTTTATATATGATACAACTTTTAGAATATCACTACATATGTTTTAATGATTGTTAAGTATGAAGTCTAAGTAAACTTCACATAGTATGCAAAAGTTTTAAATATTTCTGCAATTTTAACTAATGACATGTTATGACGAATGCTAAGGGCTTGTCTGAGTCCTCTGACAGGACGCCGACGCCGGTTGCATCTCGGGTGTGCTCTCCGGATGTGACACCTATTATCCGTCTATTGCACGTACCAAGTTTGGGCCACATCCTTGAGTTGATAGGCCGCGAACTCGGACTTCTCAATTGAGGTCACCCGTCACAACGTCGGGAGAGCTTTCTTATTCACCCCTAGCCTCGAGTGCATAGAAACGGTTCCTTTTTGGAGCTTCAGAATTAGGACCGCTATATTGAGCTTGGATATTTCCCTTACCTTGACCTCTAACATTAGGACAATCTTTCACCATATGGCCACCTTTGACACAACCATAGCAACTATTAGTTCCAATAAGAAATTCACCCACATGTTTCTTACCACACTTACCACAAGTTGTTCTTTCTGTTGGTGGATCAACATTTCTCCCCTTTTGAGGTTTAGGATTAGAACCTCTATCATTGTGATTCTTGGAGAAATTTGAAGGAACCTGGATTGAAAACCTCTTCTTAAACTTTGGCTTGTGTTGAACATCAAGCCTACTCTTAGAAGAACCACTTTCAAAATACTTTGCCTTCTTAGCTTTCTTATTCCTCTTCCTTAGACGACCTTCCTCAACCTGTTGAGCATGAACCATCAACCTAGAAAGATCCATATTGTCATGAAGCATGGATGCACGACATTCTTCTTCAAGCTCTTCGGATACACCCGTTACGTAACAACTCATTTCATCCCTAGCATTGGAAACCAAAGAAAAAGCATATTTGGACAGCTTAATGAACTTCAAGGAGTATTCCTTAACACTCATGCCTCCTAGACGAAGGTTGATGAAATCCTTTACCTTATCTTCTCTTTGCTCCCTTGGGAAGAATCTATCATGAAAGGCCTTTTTGAAGATCTCCCAAGTCACGGGACCACCTTCTAAAGCCCTACTATCCTTCAGCTGATTGTACCATGTCTGAGCCACGTCCTTGAGTTGATAAGCAGCAAGTTTAGCCTTCTCAGTAGTACTCACCACCATAGCAAACAAAATCTTGTAGACCCCATCAAGTAAATCTTGGGGGTCTTCTTCTACTTTTGACCGAAGGAAAATAGGAGGATTCATTCTCGTAAAATCTCTCAAATGGCTAGCCATAGTGCTAGCATGATGGTTCTCTTGAGGTACAACCTCTTTGTTAGCTTGAGCCGTGATGGCTTGATCTTGAGTGGTGATGGCTTGGTCCATTTGGAACAGGGCTTCCCTCACCTCACCATCCGTCATATCCGGAGGATTCACCGGAACTTGATCATTTGCAGCAGCTTGCACTTGAGGAGCATTTCGATTACCTTGGGGAGTAGCTCCCACATTCGCAATCTCTTTTCCTACTCTTCTTGCAGTTGTCCTTATTGTGTTCATTGCCTACAACCACAAGAAAGGGATTAAATGATAAACGACATATAGTGTCAAAACTCTAAATGCACGATATAGGAGTATCAAGAAAAGAGAAGTTTCCTAGTCATCACATAGCCTCTCGTCCATAATTGTGGCACGCTTCTCAACCATGAACAAGACACAAGGTAATGTGGTTTAGTGAGACATTGATCCTATGGATAGTTAACCTCATGCTCTGATACAAAACATATATCTTTCATGTTATCATATTACATAAGACAATCTCCTAGGACTTCCCTTAGATTCAACTTGTGCAATGTCTAGTTAGAGTCCCCTACCCCTACCTGTACTAAGTATACTCTTCAAGTCACCCTAGTCAACGTTCATTTACTTGTCTTTCATTTTACATGAAGGAACATTCGCCTTAACCAACATAGACCATTTGATCTAAACATGGAATCCGGTGTCATAAAACCCCACACTTAAAGAAGGTGGTCTACCGGCCAAAGTATAACCAAACATAACATATATTTCTAGGTGGATCCACTAGCTAGTATCCTATAGTGGAAACATAGTTCAAGAACTAGGAGATGTATTAGAAACCCATAGTTCCACATTACATGGCAGCCTCAATATCATGAGAGTCATTGTGAACCTACCTTCCAACTAGGGAAGGGACACCTCTCATATCTAGTTCATCGGTGCTTAGCTTAAGTCCCTTTTATTGAATAACCTTTAAGTTGTATTTTATCATAAACTTATCATAGTCATAGGAGATTAACTCCTTGTAGAAAAATGATCATGAGCTCTTTAGGATTAGATGAGAATTTCCTTTCATTCTAACCTTTAGTTTGTGACATTAACATAACATGGTGATCTTGTGTAAAACATACAAGAGAATATCATAACTTGCATTTATCGTGTGCTTATCATGATCTAACAAGTAACATATTCATAGCCCAACATATACACATATAAACATAATACATACTTTTCATAGTATAGCATCATGATTTATAGGCTAACATAACATTGGAGAGTAATCACAATTTAGAAGACTTACCTCTTGCTTCCAAGATCCTTATTCAAGAACTTAGTTCAACTTACAACATTCATAACCATAACATAGTGAAATACTCAATAGCGTAAACAAGAACAACTCTTAAAATCATGTACAAGACCAATTCGTAATGTAGGATAAGGGAAAAGGGTCATTTAAGAGTTCATTCAACCCTTAGTCCCAATCCCAACGTTTTCATATTATCAAGTAGTAGAAACAACCATACGAAACCATAATTTAGATAATAACATGTTTCACATGAAATTCAAACATAACTAACCACATACTCATCAATTCGTGTGAAATCGACCATAGAAAACACTCACTTTTCATAAAATATCATAAATCTAGGGTTAGGAAGAAAAATCCGTTTTGTTGAGTAAAAACCCTAGTATTTGAATTTCTTGAAAACTTATCTTGAAAGGACCTCTTGGGGAAAGGAATCCCGAGAGTGAAAAACCCATACCTTATAGATGAACAATCCACGAAAATTGGATGAAGAACTTGAAGTCTTCGTCTACTTCCTTCAGCACTTCTTGTTCTTCAATGGAGTTTGGAAAAGAGAGTGTTGTTGAGGGAGATGAGAGAAAACTTGTTTGATTTGATTTGGGACGTGTAAAAGTGGTCTAAAACTGACCTAATATCAATATATAGTCCTCTTATGAATTATCCAAAAGACCCTCCACTTAAATGGGTCTTTTTAAGAAGTTAAATTACCAAAAATACGACTTTAACGTTTCTGAGAAGTAGCTGCGCGTCACGGGGCCAAATCCCATCATTTTTATTAAATTTTGAGTTGAGGCAGTGAGGTGCATGTCAGTCTCACGTTGAGAGGATGCCTCTCAAATCTGGAGGCATAACACCTCATGTCCTGCTCGCGTCGCACACTAAAAGTTCAAACCTTGCTTGCGCAGGCTGCTTTGGCAGCCTACCTACCCATGTTGGGGTCCTTCCCAAGTACCCTTCGGGTGGTCCTTGGGGTGTCATTACCGGACTTTTGGACCCTTTGTACTACATGCTACCTATCCAAAGTCTCTTTACATGGTTTGGACTCCATTTGACACTTCAAAACTTTGACCAAACATAGGGAGGTCAACTAGTTCAAATTAGCTAGTTTCCGGACGTCAAGGTCTTTCTTTGTCTTTTTGGCTTAAACCTTTTCCAAATAAGTTTATTAAATCATTTTAGGTCTATTAACATCCTTTTAAATATTATTTAATAGATTAAGCTCTAGTATAATTCATGGCCTTTTTGGATTGTTACATCAACGATCAGAACCTACACTCATAGTAAATGAAGAAGAAATGGGTTAGCACATAAGTACTAAGTATGAAAACATGCCCAAAATTCTTGAAATATGATAAAAAGGAAATTTTAGTTGAAACGTATGCATTTGTCAAATTTGGAAATCAACATGCACCTTCAATGTAAAATACAAGCCATAATTACATTTATACTCATGGAATAATAAAACAATTACCTTAGCAACCCCAAAGGTGCACTTGTGCAATGTATGGTTGGCATCCCCTAATACCAACCATACTTAGTACTCATTTAAAGCTACCTTAGCCATACATATAACCTTGAGACCACATCATAACGAATAATCATAAGTAAGGAAATAATAATGTACATTACTTGACCATAAGGAAAATCATTCTTAGTAACTATCCATTGAAAATACATGCATGTATTCAAGTTTCATCATAACATAAGGGAACCATACCATAAAATCCTACTAAGTCTGTTTAAGCTAGGTAAAAGTGAAGTCTCATACCCCCACTACTTCTAAGTAAGACTCACCCGTAGTCATAGTATAGTTCATATTTCATTCATTATCTTATCATATAGGAAAGAATAGCCATAACCGACATAGGCCATGTGAGCTACATGGAATCCGCTGTTGCGTAACCCACACCAAAAGAAGGTTTCCTATTTTTTAAGGTTGGACTAACATGTTAATCATTTAGGTCGATCTACTTGCTAAGACCTATGTAGGAACATAGTTACGTGATAGGGAGATTTCTTCAGGAAACACGCCCTATTATATTGGCGGAGGAGCGTCCATCTCATGAATTTACTTTACATGACCCGACCTATTGCATTAATGGAAGGGCCTTTACGTCACTTTGCATATCCACTCAATGCTAAGAAATATTTCCCAAATTATACATAATTAGTCTTGAATTGTATTTACATGTATGAAGGAGTGATCTACCATTCATTTAATAAAATCATAAAATAGCTCATAGATTCATTTAGGTGACGATGGAATTTCAACCACATAATCAACACTAACGTGTGAGTAAGCCTTTCACATAATTCTTCATACTGTTTCATGAGAATAACGTTTCAATCTACACAACCACATCATCATCATCCTAGAAAACTCATACATCATCAAGTGAAAGGGTAAGGGATGATTGGCCTTTCAGCAATACCTCAATTTACACAATGGTCATAGGATCGTCACTTTCTATGTGAATCATAAGTTCATACACCACTTTCATCAATATGTACAGACACTAGTAACTTACCTCTTAAAGAGTCATGAATCATGTTTCACAATCAAACCTAGAAATACTACACTAGGTATGTATAAAACAAGATTTAATAACTAAAATATCATGGACAATTCCTAGTATTCACCTTTTATCAACACACCCATCACAAATTACGAATTTGGGGTCATGGGGGCAATTCATGGGTTCATGGGGAATTTTGCATTAAAAATAAACATTAAACATCAAATCATCCATAATATAAGACAATTAAAATAATGAATAGTTTTTAGGAAGAACCCATGGCTAGATTGATAACCCTAGTTTTTGAACAATAACCGATTTCGAAATTAAGAGTTGAAGGGCTTCATGGAAGAAAAGTGTTCAATGAATCAAGACTCCCACACCTTTATTAATGTTTTCTTTACGAAATTTGAGTAAAAGGTTGGAACTTGAACCCTAATCTTGACCTTACTCTTGCTCTTCAATGAAGTCTTAGACAGAGAATATTTTGAGAGAGGAGAGGTAGTTATGATTTCACCTTAGTTTAACTATCGAATAACTCGGTGATCTCAACCCACCTCGTCAATATCCCTTAGTGCCATTTTCACCTTGTTCTTCAAAAATCAAGCCCTTATCTTACGACAAAAAAAAATTAAACACCGAAAACATACAATTAACACTAGAGCCATTATACCCATGCCCTCGAGGTATTTAGCCTTCCCCAATTTGTACCAAATTAACCAATTGACATCTTTTACCTTTAATAATAAGGTCAATCGGTTTATGATCGAGCAAATTTCTACATTTCGCACAATTTGGGGTTACTCATACTTCACCTGCTAGACCTAAAACATAATCAACACAACATAAAAATATAATCAACTATTGACACATGAATAAACCATTTACGATCATTTAAGCACAAATTCATTTAAATACGGGCAAACCAACAATCACACGATGATCAAAATAGCAAACTCACAAATATCAAAAAGATATTACCATAGATTTTGTATTCAACAAACAATGATGTTCAGGGTTCAGAAAACTGACCTTTTATGGCGATGTTTGTAAAGCTAGGTGGTAAATAAATTCTAAATCAATATCGAGCAAAGATCTTATGCAAAAACGAGAGGAAAAAATGCAAAGTTACTAAAATTTTAAGTGCTGAAGTTGAAAGAGTAAGAAACTTAAGTATTTTTTGAAGTTTAATTCGTTTGGCATTTCAAACATATCATTTCGCACACGAGTCACTGATGTAAGTCGAGCCCGGTGACCCACTCAGCTATACACTGAGTGGTACTTTTGCCTGCAGAGTTTTACAAAACCTCAAGAGATGGCTCCAAAGGCGGTCCAAATCGAGCTCATTGACTTGTTCGATGAGTCCCCAATTTGACTTTTAGCTTGCCTAGTTGCCATTTTCCTACCATCCCAACTTTTCAATTTGCACATTGAACACCCATTATTCAAACAAAAGAAATAAAAGCAATAAACCTTGTGTTGCCTCAAAAGAAGCGCCTCATTTAACATCGTGGCACGACGTAGATACGCTTTCAAGAATCATTTTTCGGATTGGTGAAGGTATCAATTGGTAGGCCCCCTTTTGGCCTTGGGTTCAAATGAGATGAAATTTGACCCATTTGCATTTCCAATTGCTTTATTGACAATGAATGGGAGGTGACCGTCTGATTAAATGTAGAGACGTCCTCTTTTATTTCTTTCAAAACTTTGTCTGACCCTTCTACCATAGTGAGAATGCGTGAAATCATGTTTTTTGTACAGTGATCCAAGTCAACCCTTTGTTTATAAGGCTTTTGATACTCATGAGCTGGGATGTATCTTTCCATATCACTATCCCTTTACTTCCTGTCACGACCTAGGGGTAGCACCTAGACGTAACATGGTGTACTTGACCCCAAAGGGGTCGCCTACAAGGTCTAAGCATAATCATACACATAAAGCCATAAAAATGATGCATAAAATTTAAAACATTTACAACAGAAGTCTTTTTCATAAAAGAAAATCATAAGAGTCTAGACCTTGTCTCAATCACCATCTAAAATTAGGAATAATCTTTTAGAGACATAGCTCTTTTGTAAGACCCCCAAAATGAGTTAGGGTGTCTAGTGCCTAACATGATTGTATTAAGGTTCTAAGGTCCTAAAATGTCTCATAATATGGTTAAGAGGCAGTGTGCAAAGTTTGAGGTGATTTGGAAGTCAAACGTCAAGGAACGACCAAGACGTTCGACGACTAGTCACCTATGTGCCTCATGTGTCTATGCATGATTAAAATTGTTTGAAATGAGCCTAAATAGTGTTAAATAGAGTTATAATGATGTTAAATGGTATAATATGAAGTTTCGAGAAGTTTGGAGGTCAAACGTCCAAGAACGTTCAAGACGTTCGAAATTTAGCCCTTGAGACAATCATGTACGTCTTGATGGGGCCTTGCATGTTTGGACGTGTTGCAGGTGTTTGTTTTGGGTGAAAATTATGTGGAAGGTCTAAAACTTTAAGAGTTGTATTTACGAGGAAAATGTCCAGGTACAACTTCAAAAGGTCCCCGCAAAAGGGCCCACAAGAAGGACCAAAGGTTGATCGAGACACTGCCTTGGCAGTGTCAATCGACGGACCAAACGACGTCCAGTTGGTCAACCAACGGCCCGTAGGTGAGGTCTCATAGTTTTACACTTAGTTTGGGCAGGTATCAAGCCAAAACGTGGCCAAAGACCAATCGACGGAAGCTAATGCACGGCCCGTCGACTGACCAACGGCCAGTAGATGGTTCCGTCGATGGTGGCCTGCAGCCTGCTGCCTGTGCACTGTTTCATTAAAGGGGTGAATGGGAAATTTACCCCACATGCTAACCTGATCCCACACAATTTATTTTGTTATTTTTGGGTGTATTTAAGTGATCAAAAACGTGATCAACCCATTCCCAAACCAACTCACACAAATTGAACCTTTCCCTCCAAATATATTATCCATAGAAACCACCATTGTTGGTAAAGCTCAAGAACAGATGGGAGCTCGGATTTACATAAATGATTCAACAATTTTTAAAGGTTTTCATGAATAAACAGGTATGGTGATCTTCATCTCTAGTTATCCTTCCGTCTAGAGAGTTAATCTCAAAGATTTCGAAGAGAAAAATATGATCAAAGTTCTTCTTCTAAAATCTGTCCATGGGTTCCTTCTAATAATGTTTTGAACGATTAATTCATGATTAATTGAAGTTAATACAGTGGTTTTAACGTGATTTTGACTCCAATTGCATGATGAACCCATGTCCCTTCCAAACTTGATTTAGTCCTTGCATGGGCTTTGTGATCTTGATTTGTTATCTATTGAATTATGATTCTATTACGTTGAAGTGGTTATACCTACTGTTATTTACATGAATTAATATTGAATTGATGTTGAAGGATCCATATGGATCAATGTATGTAGGGTTGAACATTCCTAGTTTAGTATTCTATGAATTTACTATAACATGGCCTATTTATGATTAAATGTTGAACTCGATTAGGTGATGATGATTATACTATTTTAAGTTGACATTATGATTAATTTGTAGTTACAAATCAAGTATGATCAAGGTGAAGAAGTATTTATATGAGTTGATCTAAGTTCTTCTAGTTTATCGATTTGTAGTACTATGTATGTGATGTGATCTCGAATTGGGGTTAGATGAAGCATGATTCCTTTTTAGTAAAGATTTATGGAGCTACTGCCTAGCAATTATTTTATTGGTAATATATGATTGATGATCAAGTCCTTAGGGAATCTATAGTATTGGCCCTCTATCCTCTAGCGAATTGACAAGTCTAATGCCTATGTTGTAGCTTGATCTTGAAGTTCCTTAAGCATGATTTCTTTATGACTAAGTGTATGATTAGATAGTGACTTTGATTTATATTGTTGATGAAATATGATCTATAATCAATGTAAGTGAAATTGGTTGATGGTCTATGTCCTTCTACATTCTAGTATGTTAATGATATGTTGTACTAGTTTATAGCATGGCCTTGAAGTAGCTTATGCATGATTTCGTATATGATTATTATGTTTTAGCTACTGCCTATACTTGAATTATTGATGAAAGAGTAGTAAAGGTCAATGATGACCAAAGGCTAAAGGATGGGTAAGAATTGCTCTATTCTTCTACTTCTCTATTTCTTTATGGTAATGTTGATGAAGCCTTGTATGGCATTGTGTGTTATGGTCCACTTATGGTGGCGGTGTTTACTTTATTGTCATTATATATGTATCGACCATGGCCTTGAAGACAAATTGATAAACATATGAACATGTGATCATGATGATACTATGAGAAGTTTATGCCTACTTTCCTATTCTAGTTGTGATCTAGGTTGTATGGCTATTGTATAAGCATGTGTATATCCATGTTAGGTTAAAGTATAGGTGCTGCCATTGATGTTTTAAAATGGTTAATAATCCCTTACCTATGTACCCCTATGTGAATGTATGATAAGTACAAGTTAGGAGTCTTAAGTGTAATATGAAGTTGAATTGTCTCCTTTGCTATTGTGTGTTGTGTGGTCTATGCTTGAAAGAGTATTATGGTATAAGAGGGTGGCTGCCTCAATGTGTTGTTGATAGCCATTATGTGATCATGTTGACCAATGTACACACACACTCACTTTACATACATGTTATAAGTAGTATAGGTCATTGTGTCTAAATGAAAGGTAGTTCTCATATTCACTAGTATCTACTACTATGTATGTTAAGATGATGTTTATGAAAGTATGATATGTATTTCCTTAGCTAGGATGACTTCATAGGTGTACTAGTATGGGCAAGGGTATGGGACTTTGCCTATGCATTGCACATGTGTACCTTGATAGGATAGTTCTAGTTTTTGTGTTTATGTGCATGAATAAGAATGTATGGTCATGTGTGGTCTTAATGTGTTATGTGAAAGGTTTTCTCATATATATGTATGCACACGCACACATGAATGATGATCTAGTCAATAATGGAACCTTGAAATATGTGCTCAAGTGTATCCTTAACTAGATAGTGCTAATGCATATGTTATGTCCATGTGAAAGGGTTTCTCACATGAATTAGGTTGATGAAATTTCATCTATGACCTATGAGCTAAGACTATGAGGGGATGACTCTTCTAAACCTATGTTTTATAAAGAAATGATAATAAAGGCTTTTTCAATAAAGGGAACTTAGCTTAGCACCGAGTGAACTTGTATATGAGTGTGTGTCCCTTTCCAATGTGGAAAGGTAGGTCTACCATAAATCTCATGAGGTGGAAAGCCTCATAGCCCAAAGGCATAGAGGGATGTTTCCAAGATATCCTCCAAGTTCTATAACTATGTTGCCACCATAGGATACTAGCTAGTGGATCAACCTAGAAAGCTATGTCAAGTTTGGTTCTACTTTGGCCGGTAGACCATCTTCTTTCGGTGTGGGGTTTCATGACACCGGATTACATGTTTAGCATCACATGGTCTATGCCGGTTAAGGTTATAGTTTCCCTAAAGTAAAATGGACAATGGAAGTAAATGACTAGGACCCTAACTAAAATGACTTAAGGGAGGTTACTTAGGATAGGTGGAAGTAATGAACCCATCTAGACATTGCACAAGCAGCTCCTTAGGAAGTCTGAGGAAGGTGTTCTAATGCATGTCACTATGTATATTTTCTTTATGCATGACTTTGTAGTATTGGTCTACTTGTTATGAAGATGTGAATGGTATGAGTCTATATGCATGATGTTGATATGATTGCCTATATGATGAAGGTCTTGTATTGACATGAATGTAATTGTCTTCACTTACTTGTTGACGTATAAATTGGATGGTAAGGCTTGTGGTCTTATGATAGGTTTACTAAGTATGTGTGAGGTTATTGGGCTCCACATATACATTGCACTAGTAGGCTTAGAGTAGGATTGTGAGTAAGGTCTTATAATGCATTAATGTGAAGTGAAGTTGGTGTATGTTCAAGTTAAAGGTAGTTTACTGAAATTGTCCTTATAGTCTTGGCTTAACTATGTCTATGTTGTACTATACTTCTATGATGGTATGTGTTGTCTTGTGTAGATGATATGTATGTTTACTTGTGGCCTTAAGGTGATGCATCACACCAAGTATCACTAGAGGGTTACTTGGGAGGTTAATGAATGAAAGGTAAGATAGTTCACTACTAAGGGAAAACTAGTCACTGTAATGTGAGTTGAAAAATGTAATAAATTTTATATGTGATCATATGAAATGTTTGGCCTTTGATTATGTTTCTATGAAGTATGTGAATGATATAAATGCTATTGTATAAGGGTTTTATGATTATTTACTCAAAATGGCATGAAGTATGATTTCAAAGAAAATGTCCCTTTTAAATGCATATTTTTGGATGGTTGCCATATTTAGTACATTCTTGTGCTAATCCCATTATTCTCTACTTTTTACACAAAGTGTAGGTTATGGATGCTTAAAGGATGTCTTGAATGGTGAAGAGCTTGCTAGATGATTCTCAAGCTCAATGAAAGGAATCCTTAAGTTCAAGGATCTCCTACTTATGTCTTTACTGTAAAGTCTTTAAATATTGTATACTTATGTATTATGTCTTATGGGCCGTGTGCCTAATGTACTCTAATGTTATTGAGTCTAAGATGGCAAAGAGACGTAAGGTCTAAAACATGTATTTGAAGTATGTTTTATCTATATATATGAGATAAAGTTTCTAGCATATGATGTGCTATGAAAAGTTTTAAATTTTACGCTAAATTTACTATGTTAATGCGATGAATGATAACTATGGGCTTGTATAAGACCTCTGAGAGGTGAAGTACGCCAGGTTACTTCTAGGGGGTGCTCCCCGGATGTGACAAACGTGGTATCAGAGCATCATGTTTATAAAGTGGTTTTAGGTTCTAAAAGTCTCATATTGCCCCGTCTAGTAGAGTCTCATAGCATTGGTGGTGAGTCGAGACACATCAAATGGTACGGGAGGCTATAGGACGATAGAGTTTCCCTTCTTCATCATCCTCATATCGTGCCATAGAACTTAACTCTCTAAGATCTCTCTCTTATGTTTTCTTGTCCTGTGGTCTTTATATATATGATTTCTTGGATGAGATTGTTCTCTATGTTTGAGGGAGAAAAAGGTGAGTTAATGCTTAACTTGGTTTTATGGTTGAATGACTATGTTTGAAGGTGAATTTTGACATGTTTTGATGATATGATGCCAATTATGGCTATGTACGAGACTTATGTGAAATAGCATGTTATGTTGAAAATGTGTGTCAAGATATGATTAAAGCATGTTAGAAGTCAATGTAGTTGACATGAGTTTCTTTTGGAATGATGGGTTACTATATGGTTTTACATGATGGTAGTCTAATACTATGATTGAAGTTGAAATGCTTAGTGACTACCTATGAAAGCATGCTACCTTAAGAATATGTGTTTTAAGGTGTTCATTATTTCCCTTTGAATATATGCATGATGTTTCAAATGTTGCCTTAGTTGGGATGTGTGAACATTCATGATTACCTAGTATGGATTGGATTCCTCTGTATATACTTGATCCTAGGTGTAAAGGTAGTATGCATGACTTGGTAGGGTGATGATATGGGTCTTAGTGACCTAGAAGTCACCTTACTGTAATGTTCTAGGAAAAAGAAGAAATTTTATGGCTAAGTCTCCTTGTTGTTTTCCCTAATATTGTGTGACCTTGGTGTCTATTGTATTGTATGAAAACCTTATGTGGTTGAATGGTATGATCTAACTTAATGATTGAGGATGATTTGCCTAAAATGATAAGGTTTAGAATACCTTGGTGTTACTATGTTGACTTACTGTAAATTCCTTCTAAATAGTCATCACTTGTAATTGTTGAAATATGAATGTTGTTAAGCTAAGATCCTCTTAAGGTTGGGTTTACCCTAAGTGGGGGATGGTGATGAAATTGTAAGGTTGTAGATATTTCTACTATGTCCGTCTATTTTGCTTGAGCTTGAATCTAATGAAGTCTTGATGAACTTGTCCATGAATATAGTATTGCATAAAGTATGAACTTTATACGGTTGGTATGTATTGATTGACATTACCTTAAATGTATTTTTAAGAATCCAATGTGCATGAAAGGAAATTTTGATAAAGTCCATGTTTCCTCATGTGTATGGTGCATCTCAATATGCTAATTGTGAATTTGACTTCATGAGATAAGGTAACAAACATGGTTTTAGTCACTTGTGAGGTGTAATATTTAGCCTTATAATGAATAGTTGATTCTCTTTAAAATGAAATATGTTGAGTCTCTTGAAAATTTTGTGACTTGTATGGATTGGAAAGCATGATTTTAGGGTCACTCTTGAAAAGTAAAAACACGTTTAGCTAAGTTTTCATGTGTGAGCCTATAATTTGTATTGTTTTTCTTAAATGAGGCTTACTGTAAAGGCTAGTGCTATGTTCGAATTTGAAATTTTGTGAAATGACTTCCTATTGTTGTGATGTGCTTGGTGTGACTTACCATTTGGACTTCACTAGGGAAGAAACATGATCATGTATTGGTTTAAAAGTTGAGGATCTCTCATTTTAAAAGGAAATCGACCTTGTACTTTGCTAAGGTGTGAACTCATGATACATGAAAGTGTGTTGGGGAAAGGGACATTCCTCCATGGACACAACTAAGCATGGTATGGTTGAGTATGACCTTCATGTCACTAGGTTTAACTAATAAAGATCTTTGTTGATTCAATTAACTCAAGACTATGTGCATTGGAGTATGAGTGCTTAAATAGCTTTCGAGTATATGTTGTAAATCTGCCTATGTGTGGCCTTTCGAGATTATCTCTTAATGAATTGAAGTGTAATGACCATGTTGTGATTTGGAGAAGTATGTACATCCTATAAGCATGATAATAGTCTGTGTTTTATGCATTAAGGAGTGAGTGAATGGAAGTTTTGCTTGCTTGTGTGCTAAAATGATTTGATGATGTTATAAATGTTATGAACTACTCGATGATGCTTTGAAGTCCTTCTTGTGATTAAAAATTTTTTAAGTGTCATTCGAGGACGAATGTTCCCAAGTGGGGGATATTGTAAGACCCCCAAAATGAGTTATGGGGTATAGAGCCTAACATGATTGTCTTAAGGTTATAAGGTCCTAAAATGTCTCATAATATTGTGAAGAGATAGTGTGCAAAGTTTGAGGTGATTTGGAAGTCAAACGTCAAGGGAAGACCAAGACGTTCGACGACTAATCACCTATGTGCCTCATGTGTCTATGCATGCTTAAAATTGTATGAAATGAGCCTAAATAGACTTAAAATGAGTTATAATGATTTTAAATGGTATTATATGAAGTTTCGAGAAGTTTGGAGGTCAAACGTCCAAGAACGTCCAAGACGTTCGAAAGTTAGCCCTTGAGACATTCATGTACGTCTTGATGGGGCCTTGCATGTTTGGACGTGTTGCAGGTGTTTATTTTTGGTGAAACTTATGTGGAAGGTATACAACTTGTTAAGGGTTGTATTTACGTGGAAAATGTCCAGGTACAACTTCAAAAGGGCCCCACAAAAGGGCCCATAAGAAGGACCCAAGGTTGGTTGAGACACTGCCTTGGTAGTGTCAATCGACGGACCAAACGACGGCCAATTGGTCAACCAACGGCCCGTAGGTGAGGTATAGTTGTTTTAAACTTAGCTTGGGCAGGTCTCAAGCCAAAAAGTGTCCAAGGACCAATCGACGGAAGCCAATTCACGGCCCGTCGACTGACCAACAGCCAGTAGATGGTTCCGTCGATGGTGTCCTGCAGCCTGCTGCCTGTGGACTGTTTCATTAAAGGGGTGAATGGGAAATTCACCCACGTGCTAACCTGACCCCACATGGTTTATTTGGTTATTTTTGGGTGTATTTAAGTGATCAAAAACGTGATCAACCCATTCCGACACCAACTCACACAAATTGAACCTTTCCCTCCAAAAATATTCTCCCTAGAAACCACCATTGTTTGTGAAGCTCAAGAACAGCTGGGAGCTCGGATTTACATGGATTATTCATCAATTTTTAAAGGTTTTCATGAATAAACAGGTATGGTGATCTTCATCTCTAGTTATCCTTCCATCTAGAGAGTTAATCTCAAAGATTTCAAAGAGAAAAATATTATGAAAGTTCTTGTTCTTCAATCTATCCATGGGTTCCTTCTAAAAATGTTTTTAATGACTAAATCATGATTAATTGAAGTTAATACAGTGTTTTTAACGTTATTTTATCTCCAATTGCATGATGAACCCATGTCCCTTCCAAACATGATTTAGTCCTTTCATGGGCTTTGTGATCTTGATTTGTTATCTATGAATTATGATTCTATTACATTGAAGTGGTTATACCTACTGTTATTTACGTGAATTAATGTTGAATTGATGTTGAAGGATCCATGTGGATCAATGTATGTAGGGTTGAACATGCCTAGTTTAGTATTCTAGGAATTCACTGTAACATGGCCTATTTATGATTAAATGTTGAACTCGATTAGGTGATGATGATTATAGCTACTGTTTTAAGTTGATAATGTGATTAATTTGTAGTTATAAATCATGTAAGATCAAGGTGAAGAAGGATTGATAAGAGTTGATCTAAGTTCTTCTAGTTTATCGATTTGTAGTACTATGTATGTGATGTGATCTTGAATTGGGGTTAGATGAAGCATGATTCCTTTTTAGTAAAGATTTATGGAGCTACTGCCTAGCATGTATTTTATTGGTAATATATGATTGATGATCAAGTCCTTAGGGAATCGATAGTATTGGCAAATTCCTCTATCGTCTAGAGAATTGACAAGTCTAATGCCTATGTTGTAGCTTGATCTTGAAGTGCCTTAAGCATGATTTCGTTATTACTAGGTGTATGATTAGATACTGACTTTGATTGATATTGTTGATGAAATATGATCTATAATCCATGTAAGTGAAATTGGTTGATGGTCTATGTCCTTCTACATTCTAGTATGTTAATGATATGTTGTACTAGTTTGTAGCATGGGCTTGAAGTAGCTTATGCATGATTTCGTATATGATTATTATGTTTTAGCTACTGCCTATACTTGAATTATTGATGAAAGAGTAGTAAAGGTCAATGATGAACAAAGGCTAAATGATGGGTAAGAATTGCTCTATTCTTCTACTTCTCTATTTCTTTATGGTAATGTTGATGAAGCCTTGTATGTCATTGTGTGTTATGGTCCACTTATGGTGGCGGTGTTTACTTTATTGTCATTATATATGTGTTGACCATGGCCTTGAAGGAAAATTGATGAACATATGAACATGTGCTCATGATGATACTATGAGAAGTTTATCCCTACTTTCCTATTCTAGTTGTGATATAGGTTGTATTTCTATTGTATAAGCATGTGTATATCCATGTTAGGGTAATGTATAGGTGCTGCCATTGATATATTAAAATGGTTAATAATCCCTTACCTATGTACCCCTATGTGAATGCATGAATAGTACGAGCTAGGAGTCTTAAGTGTAATATGAAGTTGACTTGTTTCCTATGCTATTGTGTGTTGTGTGGTCTATGCTTGAAAGAGTATTATGGTATAAGAGGGTGGCTGCCTCAATGTGTTGTTGATAGCCATTATGTGATCATGTTGACCAGTGTACACACACACTCACTTTACATACATGTTATAAGTAGTATAGGTCATGGTGTCTAAATGAAAGGTAGTTCTCATATTCACTAGTGTCTACTACTATGTATGTTAAGATGATGTTTATGAAAGTATGATATGTATTTCATTAGCTAGGATGACTTGATAGGTGTACTAGTATGGGCAAGGGTATGGGACTTTGCCTATGCATTGCACATGTGTACCCTTATAGGATAGTTTTAGTTTTGGTTTTTATGTGCATGAATATGAATGTATGGTCATGTGTGGTCTTAATGTATTATGTGAAAGGTTTTCTCACATATATGTATACACACACACACGTGAATGATGATCTAGTCAATAATGGAACCTTGAAAGATGTGCTCAAGTGTATCCTTAACTAGATAGTGCTAATGCATATGTTATGTCCATGTGAAAGGATTTCTCACATGAATTAGGTTGATGAACTTTCATCTATGACCTATGAGCTAAGACTATGAGGGGATGACTCTTCTAAACCTATGTTTTATAAAGAAATGATAATAAAGGCTTTTTCAATAAAGGGAACTTAGCTTAGCACCGAGTGAACTTGTATATGAGTGTGTGTCCCTTTCCAATGTGGAAAGGTAGGTGTACCATAAATCTCATGAGGTGTAAAGCCTCATAGCCCAAAGGCATAGAGGGATGTTTCCAAGATATCCTCCAAGTTCCATAACTATGTTGCCACCATAGGATACTAGCTAGTGGATCCACCTAGAAAGCTATGTCAAATTTGGTTCTACTTTGGCCGGTAGACCACCTTCTTTCAGTGTGGGGTTTCATGACACCGAATTCCATATTTAGCATCACATGGTCTATGTCGGTAAAGGCTATAGTTTCCCTAAAGTAAAATGGACAATGGAAGTAAATGACTAGGACCCTAAATAAGATGACTTAAGGGAGGTTACTTAGGATAGGTGGAAGTAATGAACCCATCTAGACATTGCACAAGTAGCTCCTTAGGAAGTCTTAGGAAGGTGTTCTAACGCATGTCACTATGTATATTTTCTTTATGCATGACTGTGTAGTATTGGTCTACTTGTTATGAATATGTGAATGGTATGAGTCTATATGCATGATGTTGATATGATTGCCTATATGATGAAGGTCTTGTATTGACATGAATGTAATCGTCTTCACTTACTTGTTGACGTATAAATTGGATGGTAAGGCTTGTGGTCTTATGATAGGTTTACTAAGTATGTGTGAGGTTATTGGGCTCCACATATACATTGCACTAGTAGGCTTAGAGTAGGATTGTGAGTAAGGTCTTATAATGCATTAATGTGAAGTGAAGTTGGTGTATGTTCAAGTTAAAGGTAGTTTACTGAAATTGTCCTTATAGTCTTGGCTTAACTATGTCTATGTTGTACTATACTTCTATGATGGTATGTGTTGTCTTGTGTAGATGATATGTATGTTTACTTGTGGTCTTAAGGTGATGCATCACACCAAGTATCACTAGAGGGTTACTTGGGAGGTTAATGAATGAAAGGGAAGATAATTCACTGTTAAGGGAAAACTAGTCAGTGTAATGTGACTTGACAAATGTAAAAAATTCTATATGTGATCTTATGAAATGTTTGGCCTTTGATTATGTTTATATGAAGTATGTGAATGATATAAATGCTATTGTATAAGGGTTTTATGATTATTTACTCAAAATGGCATGAAGTATGATTTCTAAGAAAATGTCCCTTTTAAATGCATGTTTTTGCATGGTTGTCATACTTAGTACATTCTTGTGCTAATCCCATTCTTCTCTACTTTTTACACAAAGTGTAGGTTATGGATGCTTAAAGGATGTCTTGAATAGTGAAGAGCTTTCTAGATGATTCCCAAGCTCAATGAAAGGAATCCTTAAGTTCAAGGATCTCCTACTTATGTCTTTACTGTAAAGTCTTTAAATATCGTATAGTTATGTATTATGTCTTATGGGCCGTGTCCCTAATTTACTCTAATGTTGTTGAGTCTAAGATGACAAAGAGACTTAAGGTCTAAAATATGTATTTTGAAATATGTGTTATCTATATGTATGAGATGAAGTTTCTAACATATGATGTGCTATGAAAAGTTTTAAATTTTCAACTAAATTTACTATGTTAATGCGATGAATGATAAATATGGGCTTTTATAAGACCTCGGAGAGGTCAAGTACGCCAGGTTACTTCTAGGGGGTGCTCCCCGGATGTGACATCTTTACAATAATATTCTCGAATATAGAAAGTACAACAGAAACTAGAAGCAATAACATCTTGTCCTCAATCTTGAGGAATCACCTAGCCTAGGAATAGTTAACCCAAGATTCACCTGAAGGAAAGAATACGTCTCAACGATCAAACCATACGCTCATAGTAAATGAAGAATAAATGGTTAGCACATAAGTACTAAGTATGGAGACTTGCCCAAAATCCTTGAAATATGATAAAAAGGAATTTTTAGTTGAAAAGTATGCATTTGTCAAGTTTGGAAATCAATATGCACCTTGAATGTAAAATACAAGACATAATTACATTTATACTCATGGAATAATAAAACCATTACCTTAGCAACCCCAAAAATGCAATTGTGCAATGTATGGTTTGCATCCCCTAATGCCAACCTTACTAAGTACTCATTTGAAGCTACCTTAGTCATACATATCAGCTTTAGACCACATAATAACGAATAATCATAAGTAAGGAATTAATAATGTACATTACTTGAACATAAGGAAAGTCATTCATAGAAACTATCCATTGAATATACATGCATGTATCCAGGTTTCATCATAACATAAGGGAACCATACCATAAAATCCTACTAAGTCTGTTTGTGATAGGTAAAAGTGAAGTCCCATACCCCCACTACTTCTAAGTAATAATCACCAAGAAGTAATAGTATAGTTCATAATTCATTCATTATCTTATCATATCAGAAAGAATATCCATAATCGACATAGGCCATGTGAGCTACATGGAATCCGGTGTTGTGTAACCCACACCAAAATAGTTGACTACTTGCTAAGAACAATGTAGGCACACAGTTACGTGATAGGGAGATTGCTTCTAGGAACATGACCTATTGTAATGGCGGAGGAGCATCATCTCATGAGTTTACTTTAGATGACCCGACCTATTGCTTTAATGCCTTTATGTCACTTTTCATATCGACTCGGTGCTAAGAAATATTTCCCAAATTATGCATAGTTAGTCTTGAATTGTATTTACATATGTGAAAGAGTGATCTACCATTTATTCAGTACAACTCATAAAGTAGCTTATAGATTCATTTAGGTGACGATGGACGTTCAACCTCATAATCAACATTAACATGTGAGTAAGCATTTCATATTATTGTGCATATTGTTTCATGAGAATAACCTTTCAATCTACACAACAACATCCTCCTCCTCCTAGAAAACTCATATATCATCAAGTGTAAGGGTAAGGTATGAATGGCCTTTCAACTATACCTCAATTTACACAATAGTCATATGATCTTCACTTTCTATGTGAATCATAAGTTCTTACACAACTTTCATCAATATGTACAAAAACTAGAAACTTACCTCTTAAAGAGTCATGAATAATGTTTCACAATCAAACCTAGAAATACTACACTTGGTATGTATAAAACAATATTCAATAACTAAAATATCATAGACAATTCCAAGTATTCACCTTTTATCAACACACCTATCACAAATCCCGAAATTTGGATCATGGGGTAATTCATTGGTTCATCGGGAATTTTGCATTTAAAATCACCATTAAACATCAAATCATCCATAATATAAGACAATTAACATAATGAAATAGTTTTTAGGAAGAACATATGGCTAGATTGAAAACCTATTTTTTAAACTATTACCAATTTCGAAACTAAGAGTTGAAGGGCTTCATGGAAGAAAATTGTTTGATGAATCAAGACTCCCACACCTTTATTGATGTTTTATTCAGGAAATTTTAGTAAAAATGTTGGAACTTGAACCCTAATTTTTGAGCTTACTATTGCTCTTCAATGGAGTCTTAGACAAAGAATATTTTAAGAGAGGAGAGGTAGTTATGATTTCAATCTTCTATGTTTTGAGAGTTAAAAGGGTTAGTTAATAGTTAATATATACTTATATATGTCTAAATAAATAATTTAGGCCATCCCTAAATTTTAATATTTAAAATAGAACTTATCTATTTTACTTGACCCTTGGTCGAATTTGAGGCAGCAAAGCAGACACTATCCACTACTCGCCCACTTACGGACACGCTTCGTGCTGCACACTCGTGCTTTGGGTTAGAGAGAGGAAAGATTAAGTCAAGGGTGGGGAGACTAAGCTTAGACCCCCACCCCCACCTAGAGGCCGTAGTTTCACCCAGGATCCATGGGTGCTCACTTGTCGGTCGTGCTGTCATTTGACAATTTTTTGGGACTTCAATTGGGTCATACTGAAGGACCCTTGGGGGTCCTTTCGTGTCATGCCTTTACGTGTAGGTCCTCAAACATTGGTACTATGTTAGGGAGGTAATTAAGGTGTCAAATCTTTACCGTTAACTCATTCAGGACATTCGACTACATGTTAAGCTCTAGCTTAGGTCATTATAATTTCGGGGTGTTAAATTATCTCCCTCTTGGGAACATTCGTCCTCGAATGATGATCTAGGCACCAAACTATGTTAGAAACTCTAGACTAAAATCCTATTATGCATGAAACATAAAAAATTGCGAAAATAAAATGTACTATTCACTTTTTGAACATACTCAAAAGGAGGAATCTTCAACTCCATTTTACAACATGGCCAATGCTATACAAGAAAGTAGGAACTAAACCTACCAACCCAATATGCATGAAACTCATCGATTCAAATAAACATGGAAGGGATTACCTTCACCAACTCATACATGCTCAACATAACAATATAGAGCAAACATGTCATCTCGTCAACACATCATTAATCGTATTCATCAACTAACCTCATGAAGTCAAAAATGGAATCATCATACTAAAATGCAACTTAACACGAGAAACATATAGATCATGAAAACCCAATTTATGCTAAACATGAATTCTCACAAGAACATGCACAGGAAAAGGGAAATCATGAAAAACTCATAATACACACATCACTCCAAAAACACTTAAAACTTAAGAGGAACTACTTACCTAACTCTTGAATAGGAGTATAAGGAAAAAATAGGAGGATAATGGAACATCATTTGGTCTCAGCCTCTGATGTGAGGTCAAAATACACATTTTTATTATTATTTACCTCACATTTATTATTTATATTTGTCCATTTTGAGCATAAACTTTATGGATTGTGCTAAATTGTGTATTTTATTTGTAGGATTAATTTAATTGAAAAATGAAGAAGTTTGGAGCTAAAACAAATTAAGGATGGATGAGTGAAAAGGTAATCAATGATAGCTACAAAGTTCTTAAAAGCCCTCTTTGAAAGAATGTGAAAATATATATATAATTGGAATGTGACATAAAAAAAAAAAGGAAAAAATACCTTGATGATGGCCCTGGTCCTTCCAAGGACATCGTGCACCTTAACTTATGTAAAATACGCAAGTCGAGGGTGACTATTATGAAGAAAAAAAAAGAAGAAAATAATGAGTGAAACATTCTTGTGATGATGAGAATTACTTGTCAAATAATTTTTGAAGAGAGGGCTAAAAATAAAGAGAAGAAAATATGGGTGATGAAGTCTAAAAATTGCAAAGTGCTTAAGGAAGTGGAAGTCGCTATTATATATATTTTTCTACCCATCCCCTAGCCTACATTACAACCCGTTAAAGTCCTATTTGATTCTACTCAAGCATGCTTAATTAGTGGAGATGTACATAATGGGCAAGCATATGGTTCTTTGTGCATACGTGTGAATTTTATTTGTGAGTGTGAGAGTTTTTCTTGATATGAAGTCCTTAATTTATATTAAATATTTTGAATTGAGTGCATGGACTATTTCTTTTTGTGAGGGCACTTGTTTCATGATAGATAGGTGATGTTATTAACTTTCTTTGATGAGAGTAGGTGAGCAAACATAAATTTTATGAGTTCAAAGTCCTTCTTGAAGTTAGGAGGTTAGAGGTTTGTTGTTTACTTGTAAGTCTTGCATAATGATTGATAAGTCTACTTGATATTTTAATGGGTATATGGCCTAGTCGTTGGTATTAATCAAAGTGATGACATTGCTAGTATAATTTTTTTTAGAAGAGCTTTAATGCTTGCTCGAGTACGATCAAAAGTTTAAGTGTGGGGTGTTGATGTGAGGTCAAAATACACATTTTTATTATTATTTACCTCACATTTATTATTTATATTTGTCCATTTTGAGCATAATCTTTATGGATTGTGCTAAATTGTGTATTTTATTTGTAAGATTAATTTAATAAAAAAATAAAGAAGTTTGGAGCTAAAACAAATTAAAGATGAAAGATTGAAGAAAGAAATCAAGCAGGCAGCTTAATGAATTAAAATAAATAAAATAATATATTATATATAAGATGCATAGCAATTGTGAATTGCAAAAGTAATCTGCCACGTGGCAGTCCCTCAATTGACTTACTATTCATTCATGCGGCACGCGAAAAAAAAAAGAAAAAGGGAAAAAAAAGCACGCCAATTCTTTTTGGTTTTGGATTCCAATTTGTTTGGACTCAATTATTTTATTTAGGGTTTTGTACATCTATAAATAAGGCATGGAAAATTATTATTTGGGAGAAAGCCAAGAAACAAGATACAAGACATAATATAAATTTTCTTCTAACTTTGAAACTTTGTAAGAGCCGCCGTGGAGGTCGGAGAATTGTGATTTATTCTTTCTTCTCCTTTATTATTTATTTTTATTTGTGATTAATAAAAATATAGATTAGCTATTGTTCTTAACTTTTTATGATTAACACAAACATATTTATTTTAATAAATTTTGATTGTGTTTTTGCGATAATGAGTAGCTAAGTTTCACAACTAGGTTTGTGGGAACCATGAGCGATTAACAACATATGAATAGTAATTAGGCAATTCTCAAATAGGTTATTGCATGTATTGATAATTCTTTTGCTTAGAAGTCCTTTTAACGGTGGCCAACGTTAGAACTTGCCTTGTTGCTACTTGCCGGACCAAGGAGGTAGTTAATAAAAAAAGAATTATCAACGTTGATTTAGTATATACTATCTAATAGGCTAGTTTCAATTGGTGTGAAGTAGTAACTTAGCCATACAGTGATATGATGCTTAATATGAGGTAAATGTAAGGTTTAGTATATTATACACACGTAGCCGGACCAAGGTACGGGGTGAAATTCTCTCGATGCCGAACCAAGGATTTAGAGATACATAACTTATCACTTTGCATGCACAACACTAGAGAAGAATTGCTATTACTAGGATTACCGCGTTATGAGCTTATGTGGAACACATTCCTAGTTATTTTTATTAATTTTGATATAAATAAATACTTAGTTCAAAGCTACTTTTATTTCTTTTATTTTTATTTCAATTTAAAATCCCCCATTTTTATATAACGACTATCAAGTTAAATATTTTCTATTGATGATATTCTTCCATATTCTTTGTGGGATCTACCCCGATTCATAGTTGGGTAAATATATTGCATACGATCGTTTATATTTCTTTTCAAGAAGTATATTTGAACGCTATCAGCCTCCCCATGTAGCACCCTAACTAAGTGATTCTTCGTTAGAACCTTAATGGAAGCTACTTCCTTGATTTTCAACCTCTTTACTTGGTGGTCCAAAATCTCAACCGAAACCTCTTCATAATATAGTCTCTCATCAATCCTAAGCCATCTAAAGGAAGACTGGATACAAGATTATCAATGAACTTTTTGATCATGGAAACATGAAGCACCGAGTGAACAGGAGCAAATTCATTAGGTAATTCTAATTCATATGCAATCTTTCCAAAATGTTTGAAGATTTTGTACGGGCCCACATACCGAGGAATATGCTTCCCCTTCTTACCGAATATCATCACACCCTTCATAGGTGGGATAATCTTCCCCACCTTACCGAATCTCATCACACCTTTCATATGTGAGATTTTAAAGTAGACGAATTACAAACTTTGAATTCAAGATCTCTTTTTCTGACATCATTATAGGACTTTTGCTGACTTTTGTCTATCTTTTTTTTTTTTTTTTTTTGGTTGAATAACCCTTGGAGGGGTAGGGGCTGAGCAACACCCCCAGGCCTTATCATTAATAACAAAAGTAAATTACAGGGAGGGGGTCATAAACCTAACCTCCAAACCTACGATGGTTTAGAGTCAACTTTCCAAAAGAATGTCAACTAATCCCCTTACAATAAATGATGGAACCAAAATACTAATAACCTAGGGAGAGGACTCCTCTCGTTACAAAGTATCTAGGAAGCATAAACTAGGGAGACTCTCCCTTTACAAGAAAGCCTATAGACTAAAGAACGTATTCAAGTTAGCTAGACTTTGAATATAGCTAAGTTGAATAGGTAGATAAGCTCAAGGCGGTTCAAAAATCCTCTTATTTTTCTTTCTTCTAAAGCTTGGCATATTCATTAAGTCAAGTTGATAGTAGGCCTTTGCTTCTTTAGGGAGTTGATTGCTGTTGAAATATACCTGAGGAGCTGTTGTGCTGTGGATGTGTTTTGAAAGTGCATCTGCTACCCAATTTCCTTCTCTGAAAACATGATTGCATTTGAAGTTGTGTGTTTGGGTGATAAGTAGTTGGAGCCTTTCAAGTTGAGTGGCGATACTCCACTGTGGGGCTGCTTTCTTTGAAATCCAGTGTACCACCAGTTCCGAATCTAGCTCAAGTGATATATTCCTGTAGCCCATTTCAAGTGCCCAAGTCAACCCGAAAATTGTCGCTTCAATTTCAGCTTTGTTATTCGTTCCTTCTTCAAGTGGTGTTGAGAATGCCATCACCAGCTTGCCTTCTTTATCTCTAAGAATACCTCCAGCCCCAAGTTTTCCGGGGTTAGTGAGTGCACTTCCATCTGTATTTATCTTAATCCATTGATCCGGAGGTTTAATCCATGCTACCTTGCACACTTTGATGTCATGGATACATTTTTCAGCCATTTGAATTAACCTTGTCCAATTTGCTGGCCAATTAACTTGGGGGAAAACGTTTTGCATCACCTTGAATGTGTCTTTATAGACTTCATATTTCACCCAGCTGATGTTGGTTGCTTTGCCTCCATATTTGCATGCACATCTGTTCTTCCATAAATTCCAGCATACAAAGATTGGTGTAGCTTGCAGCAGCAGTTGGTGGCCTGCATTTCTTGGCCTGACTGTCCACCACTGTCTGCACATTGCGTGCAGATTGGAGTGGTCAGCCTGTATCCCTGCAGTTCCTGCAAAAAAATTCCACACTGTTGCTGCAAATTGTCCTGAGTTGAAGGTGTGATCAATGTTGTCCATGCCTGTTCTACCAAAATAACAAAAACAATGTGATGGCTCTATGCCAAAGTTAGATAGCCTTTCATTAGTAGGGAGCTTGCCCCTAAGGGTTCTCCATAATAGAAATGAAGCTTTAAAAGGAATGTTCTTATGCCATAAGAGAGAATTTAAATGGTTCTTATCCTTTTTTTCTCTGATTTCCTCCCAGGCCGAAGAACAACTAAAGTTGCCATGATTATTGAGTTTCCAAACAGCTTGGTCAGGCAGTTGCTGTTGGTGAGGAATTTTTGTGGCCATAATGCTTGATAGTTGGCTGGTTGGAGCATGTTTAATCAGTTTGTTCCAATTCCATCCCCCATTTTCCCAAAAAGTAGCAACTGTACAATTGTTGAATCTGTTGCTGTTGGTAGTGTATTGAACTAAAGGACCTGTGTCAAGCCAATTGTCCCACCAAAATGAACAATTTCCAGTTTTAAGCTTCCAATGAATGTGTTACTCAACTTGTTGTCTATTCATTAACATATTTTTCCAAGTTAGTGAGTCTCCATTATCCCATTTCTTGCTTACCGGGTTTGATCTTTGACAAATGTCATCATAAACTTGTTCGAGACCCACTAGAGAAATTCCACCTACTTCAAACCATCCAATCAGATACCTACACCTCCTAATATACAATGCTTAAAAAGGAGCCATGACGATACTAGAATGGTAGCTATTGTTGTAGGAAAATTCAATTAAAGAAATATGGTTGTCCCAATTACCCTTGAGGTCAGTGACATATGCTCTCAACATATCCTCTAGGGTTTGGATAATGCGGTCTGCTTGACTATCCATTTGAGGATGAAAAGTGGTACTAAGTTTAGCATTGGTACCTAATCCTTGTTAGAATTCCTTCCAAAAGTTTCAAGTAAATTGGGTACCACGGTCTGAGATTATAGACAATGGAACCCCATGCTACTTCAGTACTTCCTTGATGTATAGCTTGGCATAATCTTCAGCCAAAAAGGAGGGCATAACAGGAATAAAGTGGGATGATTTGGTTATCCTATCCATAATGACCCAAATAGAGTCATTTTGCTTCGGAGTACGAGGCAAACCCACCACAAATTCCATATTCACATACTCCCACTTCCAAGTAGAAATATTTATACTTTTGGAGAAACCTCCCGATTTTAGTTGCTCGGCTTTAACTTGTTGACAATTCTGACATTTTGCCACAAAACCTGTTATATCCTTTTTCATTCCATTACACCAATTGACTTCTATAGATCATGGTACATCTTGGTGGCTCTCGGATGAATATAATACCATGAACCTTGAATCCCTTCTAAAATTTGCTCTCTTAGGCAATCCACATCCAGAACACTTAATCTACCTTGGTACCTAAACACCCCATCTCCCCCTTGGGGGAAAGCCTCAACATACTTTTTAAGAATGCATTCTTTCAACTCCATTAATATGGGATCTAGCTTTTTCTTAGACTTCACATCAACCACAAAGGACGATTTGGAACTATGATGGACCAAATATCCACCCTTTATGGAATCGATTAGTTGGACACCTAGATGGTCCAACCTATGCACATTACGAATCAATTCCTTTATATCATCTTCTACGTCATACATACTACCCATGCACAATCTACTTAGGGCATCTGCAACTATATTAGCTTTGTCGTGGTGGTAAAGGAAACTCATGTCATAATTCTTTAAAAGGTCTAACCTATTTCTTTATCGGAGATTCAATTATTTTTGGCTAAAAACATATTGGAGACTCTTATGATCGGTGAATACATCAACATTAACCCTATAGAGAGAGTGTCTCCATATTTTTAAGGCAAAAAGTACGTCTACTAGTTCAAGATCTTTTGTCTGGTAATTTTTTTCATGATTCTTGAGTTTTCTTGAAGCACATGCAATCACCTTTCCACGTTGCATGAGTACACATACCAACCGTACTCTCAAAGCATTACAATATACTACAAATCCGTCGATACCCTTCAACAAAGTCAACACAAGAGCGTAGGTGAGTTTATCATTTAACTCTTGGAAAGTCTTCTCATAAGCCTCCAAACATTAAAATTTGGAATTATTTTGGGTCATGGCCATTAATGGAGAAGCGATAGATGAGAAGCCCTCACCAAATCTTCTATAATACCCGGTCAAACCAAAAAATCTTTGAATATTAGTGGAACTTAGGGGTCTTCGCAAAATCTTAACCACCTCGGTTTTGTAAGGAACAACCTATATACCCATGCTTAACAAAATGTAGCTACGAAAAGCAGTCGACCTTACCCAAAACTCACGCTTGCTAAACATAGCATTCAATTGTTGGTCCTTAAGGACTTGAAATAATATCCTCAAACGATCCATGTGTTCACCCTCACTCTTTCAGTAGATCAAAATATCACTAATAAAAATGATCACAAACAAATCAATATATTGCCTAATTACCCTCTTCATAAGGTCCAAGCAGCAAGGGCGTTAGTCAAACCAAAAGACATCACTAGGAATTCATAGTGACCAATTCTTGTTCAGAAGTCTATATTATGAATGTCAACCCCTCTTACACATAGTTTATGGTAGCGCGACCGAAGGTCAATCTTCGAAAAGTAACTCGCTCCTTGGAGTTGTCAAACATATCATCAATTCTAGGAGAGGTACTTATTATTTGTAGTGATCTTGATCAATTGCCAGTAGTCTATAAACATCCTAAGGGACCACTCTATCCTTTTCACAAACAATACCGGAGCGCACCAAAGAGATATGCTTTGTTAAATGAAACCCTTGTCAAGCGAATCCTTGAGCTGGACATTTAATTTTTTCAATTCGGCCAGAGCAATTGGATAAGGGGGAATGTATATGGATTGAGTATCCGACAATAAATCAATCCCAAAGTCTATTTCCCGTTCAAGTGGAATGCTGGTAAAGTCAATAGGAAAGATCTCTAGGAATTCTCTCACCACGAGATCGACTTAAAAGAAGGAGTCGTTGACTCAACATCCATGACTCTAACAATATGGTAAACACACACCTTGGAAATCATTTTATATGTTTTATACATGAAATGGATCGACCTCTAGGAATAGAATTCCACCCTTCCTTCCATTTAAAGCAGGCTCATTAGGAAATTGAAACATGACCACCTGAGTTCTACAAATAATAGACCCAAAACAAGCAGGTAACAAATCCATGCCCAAGATTACATCAAAGTCCAACATATCTAGTTTTATCAAATCAACCAAAGTGACTTTATGAAACAAATAAATAAGACATTTTCTCTAAACTCTTCTAGCTACAACTGAGTCACCGAATGGCGTAGAAACAGAAAAAGTCTCCTTTTGGGTTTTGGGGAGTACATAAATTTCATAGCCACAAAAGGTTTAACAAAAGACAAAGTTGTGGTGGTGTCTAAAAATGCTTAAGCATCAACAAAAAATAATTGCTATGTACTGGTAACAACGTTCAAGGAACCTCTTTGTCACATCCAAATCAGA
Source organism: Solanum sitiens (assembly GCA_016801875.1). Lineage (NCBI taxonomy): Eukaryota > Viridiplantae > Streptophyta > Magnoliopsida > Solanales > Solanaceae > Solanum > Solanum sitiens. Next base: position 212,828 of record JABWTJ010000391.1, read on the forward strand.
GGGCATAAAAGTGATTCATCTTTGGAGCATCAGAATTTGAACCACTTGGAAGAAGATTGATTACCCTCTCTTTCCTTGGCAATTCAGGATGGACAATCTTTCAATTGGTTCCCACCTTTTCCACATCCATAGCACACACCTATACCGGCTAAACATTTTCCCTTAGTTGGCACAAGTAGGCCTGTCCATGGAAGATCGACATCTATTGTCTTCTTGAAGCTTAGTCTTATACAACCTATTTTTGTAGGTATTTTGATCATTAGAAGAGTTTTGGTTGGAAAACCTCTTCTTAAACATTGGTCAACTTTGGCCCTAAAACATAAGCTTAGAAAAATTCCCATCATCGGTCCTTATCCTCTTTAACTCTCTATTCTTATTCCTAAGTCTTGTATCCTAAACTTGTTGAGAACATATAATTAATTGAGAGATATTCATGTTATGATGGAGCATTACCACATGAAATTCTTCTTCAATGGAATCGGACATACCCGTCACAAATCAACTCATATCATTCCTTGGATTATAAACCAAAGATGAGGCATATTTGGAAAACTTAGTGAATTTCAAGTATTATTCTTGGACACTCATATCTCTTTGGGGAAGGTTAATGAACTCCTCAACTTTGTCTTCCCTCTTCACGCTGGGAAATAATCTATCAATGAACGGCTTCTTGAATACATCCCAACTTATGAGATCCTCTCTTATAGCCCTATTCTCCTTAAATTGATTATGCCACACTTGGTCCACGTCTTTCAATTGATACCCGAGTAGTTCAACTTTCTCAATAGAATTCACTCCATAGCCTCCACTACCTTTAAGACCACCTCCACAAACTCTAATGGGTTTTTATACACCTTTGAACCAAAGAACATAAGAATGTTCATTCTCGTAAAGTCTCTCAACCTTGGGGCTATAGTACTCACATTATGGTTTACGCGGGGCCCAACATCTTGGTTTAATTGGACCATTATAGCTTGGGCTTGAGTAGTGACGACTTGAGTTTGAACCATCATGAATTGAGTCAATGCTTGAAGAGCCACCCTTATCTCCAAATTAGTCAGTATGTAACGACCCAAGATTACCCATTAGGCGTCACACGACTCTAACAACCCTAAAAATGAATAGGATAAATACTTAAGGTGTCAAGAATGCTTGCGATTAAACCAAGGTTCACACGGATTGATACGCGTAGAACCAGACCTCAGAACCCTTACTATGACCAAGTCGACTAACTTGGGGAGTTAGTTGAGCTTATAAAGGTTGGAACCAACTATGTGAGGCTCTCGAAAATGAAGATTTAATCAAAAGAGTCTTTACCGGACTTAAAAAGAAGAAATCTTAAGTTTTGAGGGTCTAGGGGTAAAATGGTCTTTTACCAGGCTGAGGGTAAAATCGTAATTACCCTAAATATATATTTAATTAATTATTTAATAAGATAGAGGGTCAATATTGGGAGAGAGAGCCGAAATTGAGCTCTTGGAGTAGAGTCTTGCTCCACCTGGGTTCGAACCTAGGTGGAAGCAATGATTTAAATTGCTTTTATTTAAGATTGATAAATTAATTTAATTAATTAATGTTTATTAGCTGATTTAATAAAAAGGAAAATCAGATTTTTAAATATTAAGGAGAGTCCTTAATTGACTAAGTCATCCCCTAATCCTAAAAAACTACACACACATTTCACTCTCTCTCAATCTCTCTCTCACGTTTCATCACTCTCTCTCTCATGTTAGTTCTGCCAAAAACAACAAAAAAATACTGATGAAATATTAAAATTTCTTCACACTTGAAGAAATCACAAGAATTTTTAAGGAAAAGACAAAGTATTCAAAACGTCAAGGCAAAGAGAGGTTCGTCGAGTGGTGTGTGCGTTGAAGTGAATTGGGCGTGGTTTGGAGGAACGTTTGCGCGGCAGCTTCGCACTTAAACAACGTCAAAAGGTATGGGTTTCTCTCCTGGAATTCTTTCTCCAAGAGTATTTTCCTTCGAAAACTAAGGTTGTTCCCTTTGTATGTCCTTGTCCTTAGCTCCCAAACGAATTCGTAGGATGGGTATGTTGTGCTGCTAGATTTAGGCATGAATGATGTGTTTATATTAAATGTGAACATGTTTATGTGAGGGAAATCACGATGATGACCATCAAAATGTGATCGGAAAAGTTATTGTATGTGCGTGCATATGGGCAGTGTTTTGGCCACGGTTTTGGGGTGTACAAGTCGCGTATTTCTTGTGTATTTTATGTTTGTAATGTGTGTGCAATGTGATGTTCCTTGTAATGAAATATAGTGGATTGAATGACCATCTTTTGGCTAAATAAACTTATGAAAAAATGCGCCTAAATATGAGTTGAAGAGGGACTAAAATTTTCCAGATTTGTGCACTAAATAATAATGTCAAATTTTGGGTTTTTCAAAAGGAAAATAAAATAAGTGAGGCCAATGGGAATTGAACCCAAGACCTCACATGTTGAGAAGGCTGAAAAAGAAAGGAAAAACGTGAAGGAGCTAAGGGGAATTGAACCCCTTAGCTACTGGTTTCGCGTGACAAGGGAAAGAAGGAAATGGGGACGCGGGGATTCGAACCTGGCCACTGATATTCGCTACAAAGAAAAACAAATTGGGGCTGGGGGGAATCGAACTCGCGATCTGTGGGGAGAAGGAGGAGAAGCTTAATTAAATAAATAAATGAGAGGCGTGGGCTTCAAACCCATGACCTCCAGGTACGCGCAAAAGAAGAGAAAATAAGGAAAAAGAAAACGCGAGGCGTGGGAATCGAACCCACGACCTCAAGGCTGAAGATAGAGACAAAATTAATTAAGAAATGAAGAGAGGCTGTGGGGGTTCGATCTCACAACCTCACTGCCACTCGCCCAATTAATTAAAATAAAGATAGAGAGGCTGTGGGGGTTCGAACCCACAACCTCACAGCCTCCTCAGCGAAATTAAAACAAAAATAAGGGGGGGCTTTGGGGTTTCGAACCCACAACCTCCCCATTTCCAGCGAATTTAATACTAAAAATCAAAGAGGCTGTGGGGGTTTGAACCCACAACCTCTTGGTTTAGGCGAGTACGGGCAACAAGAGACTAACAAAAATTAAAAAGGGGTTGTGGGGGTTCGAACGCCCAACCCTTCGGCCAACTTGAGAGTAAAATTAAATAGAAAATTAATCCTTCGATGTTAATGTTGAGATTTAATTTAGAGTTTCTAATGTTATGAATATTAGAAATAAAATCAATGAAAAATATAAATGATATCCAATTGATTCAAGATTTGGGTTCCCTTGCCCAAACTTCCGTATTGATACATAAGTCATACGTGAGTAAAATATCGAAGAATAATGCCATCTACTTAGATCAAAATCAAGATCTTGGCTTATATACAAGATACATAAGTCTTGTACTACATAATCTTAGGAAAGTAAGAATCACTTAGCGAACTATGAATGAAGCCCCATGGCTTGTATTTATAGACACATAAGTCTAACATACGTTCAAAAATAAGTGAACCTAAGATGTATGTAATGAAATGATGAACCCTAGGAGGGTTAAGTATGAGTGTAAGATACACTAAGTGAGCAAGTGCGTTGGCATATGATGAGATGTACTATGAAATGATGAAATGAACATTCACATAATAAGGGGTGAGTAACTATGTAAAGCAAAGATGCTAATGATGAAGAATGTGGTGACAACATGATATGAGGCTAATGTAAATGATGAGAGCAATCTCAAATGAGCCTAAGTAAATGTTACCAATACGTACTCACCAATGAGAGTGTAAGATAATGAAGAGACCAGTCTCTATGAACACTCTAACAAAAGTATTGAGCTTAACACACTTAATACTAATGATGAGATCAGAAATTATCTAATGAGCTATGATGTACTCATACTAGAAGCAAGCTTCCATGACGTATGAGATGAATATAATGGAACTTTATACTGAGCACCGATAGGCTATCTATGAGCGGTGATGCCTTCTTTGGGGAAGGGCGAAGGTTCACATAACTCTCATGAGATGAGATTGTCCGGCTTGCCAGGTATGGGTCTCCATGCATCTCCTAGTCTTTGAACCTATACTGCCAATATCGGGATCTGGCGGGGTTAAATTCCCATGTACGCTAGCATGTTTTTGGATCACCTTGGCCGGTGATTCCACCTCTTTTCAGTGTAGGGGAGACACTGGATTTCATGATGCTCACATGATCTATGTCGGTTAAATTTAAAGTTTCCAATGAATGAACGAGGCCAGCCTCAAATGAAGCACATAATGAAATGAATGATACCAAAGGTGTTAGGATAGGATAATCAAGAGGTGAGCTAGACTCAGGTAATGACATTAGGTTATTTTTTATCATTGCACAGCAAACCCGATTAATGTCTTAAACAACACCCTAGGTATAGCTGGTGTTCACACTGTCATATGAACGAAATGAAATGAAGTACGTATGAATGAATGAAGCAGACTCTGTGTTTGCTAATGAAGACTCCCTAGTTGAGGTCCCACATGTTGAGCCCTCATTTTGGAAAGTCTTAATGTCAAGTCCATGATTCCAAGGTCTCATGGTATATGAATGAACGATATAAAAGAAGCTATGTGTTATATGTTATGATATGTGCTATATGAAGATGTTATGTGTTGTGTGCAATATGATGTTTGTGATGATGCATGTTACTCTCATGGCATGACTTTTCCAATCTCAATTTGGCAAGTCCACTGACTTGACCCCCAAATATCATGTTGTTAGGAAAGAGATATTCTTTCTCATGCATGTCCGTGGTGTGTGCTTGCATATACCTATACTTAGTACAAGTGTGTACTAACCCTATACAACTATACTATTTTAGGTGCAGGCACAGGTGGGCGATAGAGCTACAGGATCATTGTTGTAGTTATCCGGACGTCCAGCGTTCATCCGGAATTGGTAGGTCCTCATGCTTTCGAGGATACTACTGTTTTACATTCTAGCTTAGTTTTAGAGTTGAGTTAGTGGAGCATGTTCCACTAGCGTTTCTTTCCTGTTTTTATTCAGACTTTGTATTGGTGCCATTTTGGCAATTATACACTTAATACTTATTGGACTATTTCTTTCAGTTGCTTATTTATTAATGTTAGATGGTTGATGGTGAAAAATTATAAAATGATAAGGATGTTTAACAAGTATGTTAAGGAAACAAAAATTTCAAAATTTCCGCCAAAATTAACCTAGATGTATGAATGACGTAAGTAGGCTTGTCTGCGACCTCTGAGAGGTCAACGATGCCGGTCTCGTCTGGGTCTAGATTCCAGTCGTGACAAAGTTGGTATCAGAGCACTACGTTAAATTCCGATAATAATAAGTTCACATCAACCACATTGAGTAGTTTCTAAGTCATGGTAGTGAAGTGCATCACTATCCTGGATTAGAGACTGCATGATGCGTAAGAAAACTTCCCTTTTTCTTATCTTATCGTGCTTTTTCTAAAGTTTAATTTCTTTGTGTTATAAGCGTGTCTAACATTAATATTTGTTGTTTTCAGAGAATGAATACTAGGAGGGCTATTGGTCAGAGGAGAGGAGGTGCAGCTACTGGGGGCAATCAGTATCCACCCCAGGCTCCAGCTGAAGGAGTGGCTATGCCAGTTAACCCAGCTGGGTTGACTGATGCTGAGGTGAGGGCATCTCTGGCCCAGATGGAACAAGCCATTACTATGCAGGCCCAGGCTATGACTGCCCAGGTCAACCGGCAGAATGTTCAGAGGCAGAACCCACCGGTTCGTAGTATGGCTAACAGGCTGAGGAATTTTACGAGGATGAATCCTCCTATTTTCACAGGGTCTAGGACTGCAGAAGATCCCCAGGAGTTTGTGGATGAGTTGTATAAGATTCTGGTGGCTATGGGGGCCACAGATACTGAGAAGGCTGAGCTGGCTTCCTATCAGCTCAAGGATGGTGCACAGACTTGGTCCAAGATGTGGAAAGATAGCCGAGTGTTGGGTGGAGTGCCAGTCACTTGGGAGCTATTCAAGACAGCATTTCTGTAGAGATTCTTCCCCAGAGAGATGAGGGAAGCCAAGGTTGAGGAGTTCATCAACCTTAAACAAGTCTCTATGACAGTTAGGGAGTATTCCCTGAAGTTTGTTAAGCTATCAAGGTATTTTACTTTCTCTAGTATTTAATAGCAAGAATGAGGAGAATACTGAGCTTTGTTGAAATTATCCAGGTATGCTACTTCCCTTGTGTCTAACAGCAGGGATGAGATGAGCAGGTTCCTCACAGGAATCAATGGAGATCTAGAGGAGGAGTGTCGATCTGCGATGCTTCATGATAATATGGACCTCTCCAGGTTGATGGTGCATATCTAGCAGGTAGAGGACAACCGTAAAAAGAGGGGTGTTCGTGATGCTAGGAGGCCTAAGCCTCAAGATCAGGAAGGTCCTAGCCATGGAGGCCACAGAAACAATTTTGGCATCCGTGAGCAGCCCAGGTTCAAGAAGGGGCAACAGAGTTCTGGGAACTCAAACTTTAGGAGGAGTACAGCACCTAGAGGAGGCAGACCTGAGCCCAAGAAGGGCAATAGAGGTAAGATGCAGCGTCCTAAAAAGAATTGTGCTAAGTGTGGCCGAGCTCACAGTGGAGAGTGCAGACAGGGCACTAATGCCTGTTTCGGTTTTGGTAAGAGTGGACACATGGTCAGAGACTGTCTACAGAACAGAGGTCAGGCTAGAGGTAATGCTCAGCCTAGGCCTAATCCACAGGGTGCAGCAGCAACCGAGCCTCCTAAGAGTAACAGGTTCTATGACCTAAAGGGCAGGGAGGAGCAGGAGAAGTCCGCTGATGTGGTCACAGGTATGCTGCAAATATTCTCAACTTTTGTTTATGCTTTACTTGATCCAGGGTCTACGATCTCCTTTGTGACTCCTCTGCTTGCTCTTACTTTTGAGATATTGCCTGAAGTTCTGCATGATCCTATAGTGGTTAGTACACCTTTAGGAGAGAATGTGAGAACTGATAGAGTATACAAGGATTGCCCAATAGTTGTAAGTGGTAAGACTATGTGTGTAGATTTGGTTGAGTTACCCATGCATGATTTTGATGTTATTCTTGGCATGGACTGGCTTCACAGTTGTTATGCTTGCTTGGACTGTCGTAGTAGAGTGGTGAGATTTCGTTTCCCTAATGAACAGGAGCTAGTCTGGGAGGGGTACAACTCGAGTCGTCCTAACCCCTTGATTTCGAACCTTAAAGCCAATAAAATGATGTCCAAGGGGTTATTGTGTCATCTTGTGAGTGTTAATAATTTGGATCATGACATTCCTTCCATAGACTCAGTGCCTGTAGTGAATGAGTTCCTAGATGTGTTTCCTGATGATTTGCCTGGAGTCCCTCCCCTTCGAGAGATTGACTTTGGTATCAACTTAGAACCCGATACTAAACCAATTTCAGTTCCTCCATACAAAATGGCTCCAGCTGAACTCAAATAGTTGAAGCTGCAGTTAAAAGATCTCACTGATAAGGGTTTCATTCAGCCGAGCATATCCCCTTGGGGCGCTCCAGTGTTGTTTGTGAAAAAGAAAGATGGAACCCTTAGAATGTATCAATTATCGGCAGCTCAACAAAGTCACTATAAAGAATAAGTATCCACTCCCCAGAATAGATGATTTATTCGATCAGCTCCAAGGGTCTAGTTTCTTCTCTAAGATTGATCTTCGTTCAGGGTATCATTAGCTTAGGGTTAGGGATGGAGATATCCCAAAGATAGCCTTTCGTACCCGCTATGGTCACTATAAGTTTCTAGTCATGTCATTTGGTCTAACGAATGCACCTGCTGCATTTATGGATCTCATGAACAGGGTCTTCCGTGAATACCTTGACTCTTTCTTCATAGTATTCATTGATGACATTCTCATCTACTCTAAGACCAAGGAAGAGCATGATAAGAATTTGATACTAACCTTGCAGGTACTTAGACAACATCAGTTGTATGCCAAATTCAGCAAATGTGAATTCTGGCTGAGATCAGTGACCTTCCTGGGTCATGTTGTGTCCGATCAGGGCGTGGAGGTGGATCCCAGGAAGACTGAGGCGGTGAAAAACTGGCCAAAGCCTCTTACTCCCACTAACAACCGTAGCTTTTTTGGGATTGTCTGGTTACTACCGCAGGTTTATGGAGGGCTTTTCTTCCATTGCTGCCCCATTGACAGCTTTGACTAAGAAGAAAGCCAAGTTTGAATGGACGGAGACTTGTGAGAAGAGTTTCCAAGAGCTCAAGGACAGACTCACTTCAGCCCGGTGCTTACTTTGCCTAAGTGTGGTGAGAATTACACTATTTACTGTGATGCATCTAGGGTTGGTTTGGGTTGTGTTCTTATGCAGGTTGGTAAGGTGATAGCCTATGCGTCCAGACAGCTCAAGGTTCATGAGAAGAATTATCCCACTCATGACCTGGAGTTGGCAGCTGTGGTGTTTGCACTGAAGCTGTGGAGGCACTACTTGTATGGAGTGCATGTGGATGTATTCACAGACCATAAGAGTCTCCAGTATGTGTTCACTCAGAGGGAGTTGAATCTACGTCAGCGGAGATGGTTAGAGCTGTTGAAGGATTATGATATGAATGTGCACTACCATCCAGGTAAGGCTAATGTTGTAGCTGATGCTTTGAGCAGGATGTGCATAGAAAGTACAACCCACATTGAGGATGAGAAGAAGGAGCTGGTGAAAGATGTACACAAACTGGCCAGACTGGGTGTGCGATTGGTTGACTCTACTAGTGGGGATGTTTCAGTTCATCCTAGTTCTGAATCATCCTTGGTAGTTGAAGTCACGCAGGGTGAGCATCTAGATCCTGTGTTGATGGAGCTGAAGGACTCAGTGCTGATGAAGATGAATGAGTCTTTCGCTTTGGGAGGTGATGACATACTTAGGTATCAGGACAGGCTGTGTGTACCAGATGTGGATGATTTGCGGACCAGGATTGTTGCAGAGGCCCATGGTTCCAGATATTCCATACATCCAGGTTCCACCAAGATGTATCATGATCTTAAGAAGATTTATTGGTGGGATGGCATGAAGAAGAACATTGCAGAATATGTGGCCAAATGTCCTAATTGTCAGCAGGTTAAGGCAAAGCATCTTAAGCCTAGTGGTCTGACTCAGATTATTGAGGTTCCGACTTGGAAGTGGGAGGCCATTAATACGGACTTCATGGTTGGTCTTCCGAGGACTAGGAGGCAGCATAATTCCATATGGGTTATTGTGGACAGATTGACTATGTCTGCCCACTTTATCCCTGTGAAGTCTACTTACAGAGCCAAGGATTATGCGAGGCTCTATATTGATGAGATTGTGAGATGGCATGGGATTCATTTGTCTATCATTTCAGATCGAGGAGCTCAGTTTACTTCACATTTCTGGAGATCTTTCCAGAAGAGCTTGGGCACGCAGGTAAAGCTTAGCACTGCCTTTCATCCTCAGACAGATGGGCAAGTGGAGCGCACCATTCAGACATTGGAGGACATGTTGAGAGCGTGTGTGATTGATTTCAGAGGTAACTGGGATGACCATCTGCCTTTGATAGAGTTCTCGTATAATAATAGCTATCACTCCAGCATTGGGATGGCACCGTTTGAGACACTGTATGGTAGGAGGTGTAGATCTCCAGTTGGGTGGTTCGAGGTTGGAGAGTCATCCATTTTGGGTCCAGAGATCATTCATCAGGCCTTAGAGAAGGTCAGAGTGATTAGAGACAAGTTGGCTACTGCTATAGAGTCCTAACATAAAAGGGAAATCTATTTATGGAAAATCTGCCCAAAAACCGCGTCTGAGTTGATGACCTGGATGACGGACCGTCGAGGCCACAACGAACCGTCGAGGCCCCCCGTCGTTCCACACTTAGATTTGTTTTCACTGCTTTCTTCTCCAACTCACTGTTACCATCGACGGACAAGGATGACGGTCCGTCGATGGCTTCCGTTTCTCCACACTTAGAATCTTTTCAAGTCGGGTCCTGGAGCTACTTTCTGTTAACGATGACGGATGTACAGGATGGTCCGGCATGGAGATGACGGTCTGTCGAGAGCCTCCGTAGCCCCACACTTAGTCAGAATTCCCCAATCTTCCTTTAGCAGCATTTCCTTCATACGACGGTGGCCACCTATGGACAATCGAGGGGTCGACGGACCGTCGATGGCTCCGTAGGTCGTCACTTCTGCAATTTCAGCACACTTCTTTCGCGTTTTCATTCTGGACAGATTTCCTGTATATAAAGAGTAAAATACATTAAAACTAATACAAAAAGGCCTTAGACACACCCTAAACTTAAGGAAAAAGCATTGAAAGTACCGTGAAACCACGATACATCACACCCCCTAGACGTAACTGGTGTCGTCGTCCTCTTTGAGGACTAAGACTAGCCTCTTAGCATTCATCATAACATTCATAGGCTAAAATACAGAAAAATTAAAACTTTTACTATATATCTACTTGGAGGTTTACATAGAACTCTGCATACACATAGTAATATTATTATCGAGTATACATAGACCCTTCGTATAAGAAGATTACTGAGTCTTCTACTTTTATTTCACGTACATATATAAGATAGAATAGAGTCATAAAATTTGTCTCATCTCATAACCATATAGAAACGACAATAGCAATTTAGGCATAGCCCTACAACAATGTAAAGAAGCCACATATAAGCTTATACAAATCATACTCAAATGATAGATAGAACAAACATAAGTTTTAAGAACTAAACAAATCCATAGCTAGATATTGGCATCGCCATCGAAAAATGAGGACCTACCCACTTGGATGGTAGAGAATATCCAAGCCTCCTTCAAGTTGCCTCGAATGAACCATCAACGACTGGAACCTAAAATGTTTGGGAAAAGGGAGAAAATGGGGTCAGTACGCCACATGTACTAAGTATGAGACCATATGCACATATAACAACAAGGCATGCTAAAAAGGGACATTTAGTTAAATTATGCCATTTTACCCTTTTAAAGGTTTATACACAATCAAGCAAACCATACCAATCATTTAGACATGTTCAAAAAGTCAAAGCAAGGCATATACATATTAACATACTTGAACCCCTAATCTCATATAACTTTATCACCAAGTAATAACATCACAAGTATGAATAAGAGTTCATCAAGTAAATAGCAAATCAAGACAACTAATCATAAATCCTCATAAATTCAACAAGTGCAATGACCAAGCAAATCCCCATAACTTTACTCAATCAAGTAACCCAACAAGAACCATAATTAGTAACCCACTTCACATAACATAGCTCAAGTACACATAAGTTCATACTTTAGCAATAAGGACCAATGACATATTCATAAGCATCATAATCATCATATAAGATCATTTACATTTATCAGCATATACATACATAATATTAACCTCCTAAAGCTCCTATCAAGGCAAACTAGTGCAAGGTATAGGTAGAGTCCCATACCCCTACCTACGCTAAGCCAACCCCTCAAGTCACTTTAGTTAGTTTATACATCATTACTTCATTTTAGTTTAGGGAACACTTACCTTAACCGACATAGACCACATGAGCTAATGTGGAATCCAGTGTTGTAAAATCTTACACCGATGGAAGGTGGTCTATCGGCCAAGATAGAACCTAACATGAACGTAGCTTTCTAGGTGAATCCACTAGCTAGTATTCCTATGGTGGGAACATAGTTATGGAACTTGGGGCCGTATTGGAAACATCACTCTACACCCTATTTGGGTCATGAGGATATCCACCTCGTGAGAACCGTAGTGAACCTACCTTCCCTATGTGGGAAAGTGTCACCCCCTCATATACAAGATCACTCGGTGCTAAGCTAGAGTCCCTTTTTGAAATGTCTTTAATGCTTTGTTTATAATCATAGCTTAGTTTAGGTCATAGGGTCAAACCCTTGTATAATCATCATCATCATAGCTCAATAAGAATTGCATGAGTATAGCCCTTTCATTACAATTCATACAAGTGAGGTTAGCACATTTTCACATTCATTCATAATAAGGCACATTGGTAGTCATTACCACCCTTATAACATTTTCATCTTAATCAACCTCACAATCATAGTCAAGACATTTCAATTCAACATCATACCACCCTATCAATCCTAATCAAGGCATACTCCAATACAACATCATGACTTAATCACAATTAACTACAAATTGAAGTAACGAATAAGGTTCATAAGGAATAAGGTTCATAAGAATTACCAAGTCTTCTTAAAAATTCATCATCAAAGTCTTACCATCAACCCTTAGTTCAACTCAATTAGGTCATCAAATCACCATAATTCAATAACCAACGTAATCACAAGGCTAGAAGAATCACTACAGCATAATTCGATAATAGTTCAAAGCTTAAGATTAAGTCAATTCATCATACCCTAGATCACTTCTCAAGAACTAGCATGAAAGACTACACATCATCCTAATTCATTCATAATTAGCATAAAAACATCAGCTAGTAGTAATTCAACCCATAAACAAGTTAATTGAATGAACATTATACAATATAAGTCATGATCACAACTTAGGGTTAGGGATTTAGGATCATGTTCTTCAATTTAGGCAAGACCACCAACAATTACCATAATAAAGTAAAAATACATGTTAATATATTCAATATAACCTAAAGAAATCATCCACAACTCAATTCGTAACTTCAATTTCAAAATTGGGTGAAACCCACTTGAAAACTCAAGTTTTGAAAATACATTGAATGAACCCTTTGAGGAAAGAGGTCTCAAAGGTGAAGAGATACCATAACTCAACGTTTTGGTGAAGATTTGGAGATGAAATAGCCCCTTTCCAAACCCCAAAACCCTTCCTTATCTTAGTCTTCAATGGTGTCTTCCAATAGAGAGAGAAAGAAGAGAGAAGGTAGAGGAATTACTTTGTGAATTCTAATTAGTTTAATGGGGTTGAGGCCTTTATATGGGAGGTTAACTAACTTAATTAGACTCCCTTAATCCCCTAAATAAACACCAAACCACTTAATTAATTTAATTGACCAACTTAAAAATGTGCAGGAAAACTTGACCCTCATAGATGAGACCCCGATCGACGGTCCGTCTGTGAGTCGACGGCTTGCCACCCCTCTGTCCTGCACATCCGTAGTTTTGGTCAGAGACTTGTGCAGGTGAGGGCTTCAATAATTGGATTAAGTGTTAGACAACGGTTGGCAACGACGCCCCATCGATCCACACACGGAATGTAGCCTACATCTCGTCGATGCACACTGCCAAGGCAGTGTTGACACCAACATGCAAGGGTCCTCCTCAAGGGACCTCGGTTGATCCTTGGGAAGTCATACCCAGACGTTTCAACCACGAAACATCTTTAACACATATTAAATACCTTTTCACTAAATTCCATTAATTTCCGACTCTTAAAAGCTAGTCAAATAGGCTAAGGCACGCTAGTACCTCTTTGAACCAACTTCTGGACGTCATGGACGTTCTTGGACGTTTTGGTTTCTAAACTTCCTAACTAACCTATATTCATTAGAATAGACTTAAAACAGTTTCTATACCTCATGACACCTATGTTAGACTTTACGACACGTCTTGAATTTTCGAAGTGTTACAAGGTGCCCAATAGAGGCGTAACCTTAGAGTTTATGCAACACTTTTCAAGTGTTGCCTTATCAGCTACACTTAAAAGCGTAGCCTAAAAGGTAAAATGGTCACGCTTTGATGTATCTCATATAGCAACATTTCTATCTCATACAACTACTCTTACAAGAGTAGCCTTTGCTTCCTTATTGACCACGATTTTAAAGTGTTTCCTTTTCTATCTAATGTATGACAACTATTTTAAAGTGTTGCCTTTTCTATCTAATGTATGACAACACTTTAAAGTGTAGTCCTTGCCCATGTGAATACCACAATTTACAGCCCTATGGCTACACTTTTAAGTGTTGTAATACTATTTTTGTTATAACATAATTATATGGCACAATTTCTAATTAAAAAACACCAATATTGTTTTGCAATAAATAATCTCAAGAATTAAATTGGCTAATAAGTAATTCAAATATATAAATATGCAATAAGCTTCAAAAGATAGTATGTCTTCTGTACATACACATACTTATAAAGCAATATTCTAAATATGTGTACAAAATAGTTCAAAAAGTACTCTTACAATAGTTCAATATATTCTAGCAATGAATATATTTCACAAAATCAACCATAACGTATTCCAATTTTTACAATAGTTCAAATACTCTCCATCATCCACTTCAATGAGATCAATTTGACTTGTAGAGACCCTTCAAATTTGATCACCACCAGTTCCCTACACATTTAAAATGTACAACAAAATCAGATTACAATAGTTGTAGAAGAGAAAAGAAGTTCAAGATAAGTTCCAAATTGCAGCAGTTTAATATTGCAGACTGCAGATTTTTGGAGTTCACTTTAAAGATTCCGAGGCAAATTAAAACCAATTTGTAGATTGCAGATTACAGTTTTAGTTCCAGATTGCAGCTTTCAGTTACACATAAAATAGTTTTAAAAAATCGAAAAAATGCTCAGATGGACTGGATTGGCATCTTTCTCGTGTTTTATGAGATGTAGTTAATGTATATTCGTGTTATACATGATAATCAAACAGCTCATCAGACAATTAATTGTTTTCACATATGCTTAATATAATTAGAAAAAATTAAATAGATTCAGGAAAGACCATCAACTAGATTTGCGCATTTAGAAGTTCGAATGTATTATATTTCTTTACAATGCTATTAAGAATCCAACAACATCATAAGGCAAAAGGCAGAAAAAAATAAAGAGATCAATAACATACTAGGCTAGTAGGAATAAATATTTTTTCTATTTGAGAAGGGAAGTAATAAGGCAGAAGTGGTAGACAAAAATAGTGTGACCATTTTCTGGCAATAATACTAGAAGAAAAATGTTGTAGTTTTTAACACACACAAACTAACACATAGAATTGCCATGGCTCTCCACTCAATCACTTCACTATTTACTAAAGTGCCTTCAAAACAAATATAATATTTCAAAATCCAGGTGAGCATGAACATACAGATAAAAACAAAAAAATTCAAAAGCTTATAAAAGATAAATTTGTTTAAGGATAAAAAATTTGTGCTCTAATTTTCGACATGACAACATACACTAGAAATTAGTACATTACCTCAAAAAGTACAGAAAGTACAATGAGATGTCTTCTCATCCTTCTCCAATTTTTGTATTGCTTATTTATTTTGGCAATAACAGCAGCCTCCTCCTTGAAAATATGCTGAAATTTCCTTGAAAGTACAATAGAATATGTTTGTTCCGCCAAAGCACATTACAACATCATACATAGCTCCTAGTATATTCATTAGGTCTTGACGTTTGTACCTGTTTACATTATCCCATCAAGTTAAACGAGCAAGAAATTCCATGAAATGAGGCCTAGTTGATTCATTCAATGATTAAAACAGAAGGGGCAAGTAAGTCAACGTTAAATTCAAAGGTTAAGATATGGCACACCTGAAGCTTAACTTCAACAAAGAACTGCCCACTCTTCACATCAACATGCTCATTTTCAAGAACACTCTCAAGATGGTCTAACATCTCTTTTGCTTGGCAAGACCCAAAACCAAGATATGCATCTCGATAATGCTAAACAACAACATTCTCTTTTGTTTCAATGGAAGAACCATTTGTAGCTTCTGTACACTGTTTCATAATAGGTTCAACTATCTGCATCCACTCAAAATCATTGTTCTGCCCAACGACATGATATTATTTATCTACAGACCACCTGGTAAATAAAGATAATAAGTTCATGTTTACATGCGGGGTATGAAAAATGGACACAAATTACTCTACCAAAATACTAGTACTAGTCAGTATGATTTATATTATTGTCAGTAGTGATAAATGAAGTTACAATCCTCACAATTATTACATCCAATAGGCAAA